>VZRZ01003084.1:29192-41715 GCA_013398175.1 Climacteris rufus
CCCCTTTTTTTTCCCCTCTTACTGCAGCTTCTCTAAACCAGAGAGGAGGATAAGGAAAGACAGACAGACACTGAAGGGGACCACCTACTGACTAGGTCCCACCATGGAACTGGATAATTTGTTAAATACCTTTGTGCTGGAGGAAATTCCTACGGGGTACTTTGCATCTCAGCTTGCCAAAGGTCATCATCACAACATCACCCCATGCTCTCTTTCTGCTTCCCAGGCAGGAAGGGGATGGCACACTCTGCAAACACTGATAAATCTCTGTTCTCTGCAAAGTGGTTCAGAGTGGGTAACTAAACCAAACTATGAATTAGAGGGGAAGCAACACAAAAGAAATAGCAAATATAAAGTAGCCTCCGTTGTAAAAGCTGTAGAAGAAAAAGATCTTTATCGCGAGTACCTGTTTATCTAGCCCCTGCCTCCCAAAGAAAAAACCCAGATCACTAATTAAGACATACAGCACAGTATGAGCTTGCAAAGCACCTTTCAAAAATTCATCCTCAGTCACACTAGATACCTCTCTGTGTGTGAGATCCTGATCTTCAAAGAATGGTGTAAACAAAATAAAAAAACTGCTGTCTTGTAAGGCATAGTCAAAAGCTAATTCTGTTCCTCCCCCTCAAAAAAAAACCCAAAACCAAAAAACAAACCAAACCAAAACCACAAAACCAAAAGTCTGAGTGTTGTCCTCAAATACTTAACTAAAAAGAAAATTAAGAGACTGTAACATGACTTATTGACTGTTTTTTTCAAAATTGCTATAAAGAAAATATCTCAAATTGCCTGTGAAGCAAACACAAGTATCATATCCAGGCTTCAAAATTATACAGATAACTTTACAAACAGGTAACTCTGAGATTTCTTTTAACCACACAAATAAAATGGAGTCAGAAAATGGACCGCCCCTAAAAAAGGCCATGCAGTAAGATGACAAGGAACTTCTGGCATATCAATTACATTTCATAATCGCATCCAAACTTTCAAAGACAGCTAAATGTATCCTTAAAGGAAATCTGATGGTACATATACTTTATATTCCATGTGAACGATTTGGCTGCAAGTCAGAGCTCAATTAGCAGCAAACATATGTAAGTTGCAAAACACTTTAGAATAATCATTACACATAATAAGAGCAGAACTTTGAAAAATTTGCCTTTTAGATATGTGTAATTTTGCCTGTAGACATTAGGTAAAGATATTTATAAGCTTAAACAGGATTGGTTTTATTATTTGTTAGTTCTGGGAGTGCAAAAATATATCTTACATGTGTGGGCATGTTATTCAGTCTTTTATCTCTATCCTGCTGCCTGAATAGTTCACACACAGGGGATACATCCACAACCAAATGTGAAATGAATATTCTAATTAGGAAGTTCCAACAATGAGCTGCTTCATTCACGTTCTCAGAACCTCCAGCACAGGGCCCTTTTGTATTGTCTTGCTGGAAGAAACAGATTCAAGAAGGTTCAAATTTCACTGCTCAATCTCCTGCTGAGACTGTAGTAAGAAATATGTAATATTGACAGTTTTAAATCTGAAAAACTTGAGGATTTGCATCTGTCGTTTGAGAGAATTTGAAACTAGTGTAATGCAGTGATAAAAATTAAGGAGGTTTGCAGTAAAATCAATGGAGTTTAATGGTGAGCAGTAAACTATCATCTGTATGTCTCCATATCTTCCTATGCTGTAAGCTATGCAGAACATCTGCATGAATAGGACTGAATTCACAAATACATTACACATATAACACATGCACATATATAGACTTTCTTAACTTGGCCTGCTTCTGTATATGGCACTGATTTTAACAGCCTTTAACACAATGACTCTCATTAATGTCAGATCTTTTAGTCAGTTCTCTGATCAAACAGTTTGACACTAATGAGACTCATTATATTAAGGGCTTCCTAAAGGTTTGAGTTCAAATCTTGAGGTTACTTGATCAATAGCAAAAGCCCATGTGAAATGCATAGAACAATGATACTGCCTCTAATTAGGCTTCAACTAATTGAAGCATTTATGCTAGTTTGACAGCCAAAGAAGGATACCAGTTTACTGTAAATGTTTTAAAAGTGTAAACTTTTAACTTGTCATGTCTAAAGCAAAACATGCTCTTCATCTACTTGTAGCTTCTATGTACTCAGACAAACAAAACCAATAATGTTACCTGAAGCTCCCAGTGTGTTATAACAAATAGAGAGTCTGCAGCAGAAGGAAAGTCTTAGTTATGTTTGCAACATAGAGTTTCACATAGGCAAGCATGAGAGGTGACTCACAGATTACATGATGACCTCAAGTCACCCCTTGTCATTTCCATGGTCTCCTAATGCACACAGGAGGGAAGGGACAAGGAGCAGTGCAATTGCACACATCAAATATGTCTTAGATTTAGCTGTATTGTTATATTGAGGTACTATATGCTGCAGTTAGTTTAAACCCAGTATAGTAACCTTTTTCTGTAAGTCACCATTTCCTGGTTGCTCCAGGGGCAGCATAGCAGACTAGTTTTCCTAAAAATGAGTTCATGGCAAAGCCAGAATTCTTCTCAGGTAATGTCAGCAGTTTTTCACAGAATATTCAGCTACATTTTGACTGTAACCATTTTCTGATCTTGTCTTAGTTTGTTTTATGTACATTTACAGATGGTTTTCCAACATATTATGCAACTTATCTCAAGAAAACCCCAAAAGCAAAAAACTTATTTGAACATCTGGAGATTAAAATTTGAATTAACAGTCACATTTTCATCATGTTTAGAGTCTGTCAGACTCTGAGTTTCACTTTCTTTCCTTTCCAAGAATAAATCTGGTAATCTCTTCTAAGTTTTATTAGGTCACTCATGAATGGATTTCATTAACTAAGAACAAGTTTCCTTGAGACATTTAGTTGCTACAGCTGGCTTCCATGTGTTAACTTCTCATCCTAACAGTGTCTCCCTATGACATTAGAGATGAAAAGCTTGCCAGTTGTGTTATATTGTTTTCTCTGTTTATGTTTTCTGTTTCATCCTCACCTGTGGTATTCCTGGTGCTAAACAAAGCATGTTCTGTTGAAGGAGGAATTCTTGTTCTCCTAATGCTTACAGCAGTATTCAAGCATCATTTCCTGTAGCTGAGGCAACAGTAAAAATATTATTCAGAAATGCTTGCACCATCAGTGCCATCTTTAGACTGTCTTGCAGCAGTGTTAACAAAATATGTCCATGCATCTAAAGAATCCGAATCAAGAATTAATACATTTGGACCCACTTTAGGGTCAGTCAGCTAGCAACACAGTTCTATAACATGAATCACTAACCTCCCGCAGGTATGCTGGAAACACATCACCCTCATTCAGTAACCCAGATACTCTTCACTATTATACTAATGTCAAGGTGGATTATTTTTTCTGATGACAACAGAGAGTGATATACATCTGTGGAGTTAACCAGAAAGCTGGTCAGAACAAGAGCCGACCAAGCAACTCAGATCATAAAATTGACTAATCGAGCACATGACATTGTCTATTGCCTTTTGCTGTATTCCTCTCCTGCAGTGGAAGTAACAAGACTTAGGATTTAGTTCCTTCTACTTTTTACTAAATGTCTACCCGAAATTGTAATTTCTTATTCATGATTTTAGTGCTGGGAGTGATTATATCTATATTTATATCATCTATATCTATATCTATATCTATATCTATATCTATATCTATATCTATATCTATATCTATATCTATATCTATATCTATATCTAATCTCTATCTATATCTATATCTGTCTGTGTGTTTGTTTTGTTTTGTTTACTTCATAGATGGATGCATAGATACATAAAGTAAAAAGTGAATTAAGTGACACAGGGAATATCAAAATCCGTCAGTGCTGGCAAGTTCTAACTGATCATGTAAATCAGAGGGTATTGCTTCTCTCTCTGATGGTACAAATATGACTCTTCTGGTCAGAAGGCCCAGTCTTTTTCATCTCTCAGGGAGAGCTAGCATGGATTTTAAGGTGCTGTCTCTCAGGTAACACAGATCTTGTCCAAGGCACATTCTCAGAAAATAAATTGATGATTACAGGGTTTATTTCCTGGGTAGAGCTTCAAAATTAGCTTTTAAATGTCACATTCATATAGTGTGCATATCTGTGAGCATTCAGAAAGTGTTTGTGAAAGGTTACGGGAACTTAATGAACTGGTATATTGGTGTATGCTGGTTTGCTATACATAGACTTCTTACATTGTGAATATTGAAGTTGAGGGCCATAACCTGTGGAATGGACAAAAATCCATTCACTTTCCAACATGCAAACATCACATATATGGTGGTTCTCCATAGGCGCTCTTTTCTTTTTAGTGAAGATTTTGGCAGTGTTTTTTGGAACTGCTAACTATGAGAACTATGCATTCTGTACACTAAACAGGTCCCTGCACCATATTTGTTTTATGGAATAATCTGCATTTTACAGCATGAAGAAAAACAGCGTAAATGCAAAGGGCCACAGAGAGGTGTCAGACTTTTGAAAAGTATATTGGCAAATGTTCTCATTTGCACTGTTTGATTTTCGGTTGCTCAGCTGCTGAATCAAAAATTTGAAAATACAAATATGTGACTCTGAATTATCCAACTGAGCAATCAGCACAGAAGAGACAAAGAGGAACTAAGAATTATACAGAAGGGAAGAAAGAGTGCTTACAAGTGCAGAAGAACTTGATGTAATTTAGAACCAGTGTTTTATACTTCTTGCAGAATGAGTGAAAATTTTCTGGGAACAATCTAAACTCCTCATGAACTGTGCCAGTTGCATTTCCTAACAGCAGAGAAATGTGGCAAAAATGGTCTTGTGCATCACTTACAATAAAATCCAAACCAAAATCACTTTCAATTTAAAAAACAGTTAAGACCCCAAGAAAATGTACTTTATTGTGAATATCACATAATTTATAAAGTTGGAGCATTTAACAGCAAGGAAATTTATATTTAAGGGCATTGTAAATCATATATTACCCACACAGTAAAGTCACATAGTTATAAAAAAAAAATCTATTTCCACCTTAAGTTTGACCAGGGGCTTAACTTTTCTAGCATTTTTTTTTTTTTTTTTTGGTAATTAATTTTTATTTTTTTATTAATTCCTTACCTTTTCTCTCTCCTGTGCCTTTCTTTCTTACTTTTGTAATACAGCACAGTATAACAGAACCAAAAGTCCATCTAAAAATGATCTATAGATAAGCAACTAAGAATCTAGCTAAACCTAAGATGATGCTTTGTGGCTATAGATGTTCTAATTTTGCTTGCTAGTTATTATCATTCTCCAGGCACTATATTTCACACAATGAATGCACAGGTGAGCAAAACTGGACACATAGGAGGCTCATGTAAAATAAAACATTCCCAGAACTTTCTATGAGAAATGAGTTGTCTGAGTTAGTGAGTAGCACAACACAGCCATATCCCTCTTCTCCCTCATTGCTTACTTGCTCCAGTGCTGATTTACACATACACATCACTGTGCTGAAGGCTCATCAGTGCCATAACTTCTGTTTCAGAGATACCATTAATCATTACAGTAGGACTCTCCACTTTGAGCATGGACTACCAGTTGCAGAACACTAGGTTGTTCTATATCATGAAGATACGATACCTTGTTAAGGATTTCTCATCAATGCTATATTACACACCATCATGGTTAATACTAGTTATGATAACTTTCAGCTACAATGGCCCTTGTTTTTCATGGTAAACAGAGGCGAGCACATCCCATAAGTAGTATGTACAGAACAGACATCTTGGGGAGAATGAAGGGGGAAAATAATGAAATGGACAAAGAGAGAAAAGTCTTCCCAGCAGCAGAAAGACAAGAAGAGATGGAAAGGTAGATAGACTGCAGATATCAGAAAAAAAGAAAATTGAAGTAAAGGATATCAGTGTATGAAGAAGAAAATCTGGGAAAGGAAAATCATAAATAGATTACTTTGTCCTTTGCATCAAATCAAAGAACAAGGACTCAGAAGACAACTGCATGTCTAAAGAAGCTGAATACTAGCTCTTCTAGTGAAGGGTCTGCAGTGGTCTCTAAGAGGGCTTGGGGCACAAATGGAACCAGTCCAATTAGAGCACATGAAATGAGGGTATGCCATGATGGAGGATGTGAGATGATTTTTTTTCTTCAGGTAAGGACATTTAGCTACTATCTCTTAATGATGTTTTTGAAATTGGGTTGCATTCTTACTTGCCACTGTTCACTCTTTTTCACAAGAATATTATCTCAGCCATATGTTAGCAACAACCTATTGCTGTAAGAAAAGAATAGTAATATTTGATTGTTTCTATGATACTGAACCAGGAAAGGAAAATCCTGTCGATACTTGTAGTACAGCTGAGTAAATTTTACACACAAGGGTAGCTATAATAATTCTGACTCAGCAGACAATTTAGAAACAAGTTAGCTGAAATGTTAACTCCGGTGAACTTGAGTGAAAAAAACCCTCATCTTCTTCCATATGGATGAATCCACTCAGATAAGTAATTTAAGAAAAAAAGATCTTTCCTCCATAATATCAAAGGGGCCTATGATAATTTCCATAGCTAAAATTCACAACCAAACACTAGAAGTGTCATTTTTATACTATATTTATACTATATTTTATTTTTATACTATATTTTTTCCATGTATTTGAGATTCTATAATTGAAACTTTACAATCCACTGAGAAGCTGGAGAGGGAAAATGTGCAGTTGTTCTGAAAAGAACTCAGAGTTCACCGTTACAGGATGCTGTGTCAGGCACTGAAGTCAGTTGAAGGAGACCCCTACTTCCACCATCCTTCTTTTCTATCATGCCTTAGCCATTCGTTTTAGCTATGCATTGTGGGTTACCAGTAAAGTTAGTACAGCCATTTGCACTGTCAGATAGATCTCTGAAATAAAAAATAAAACAAATAAAAGGAGAAAATAAAAAGAAATATGCAGAAAATCAAAAGAAAAATTTCTATGACAGTTTAGATTAAAGGCCAAAGATATGCATTTGCACAAATGGGAAGATGGCAAATAAGCATTCTGGCACAGGCATCAAAACAAGCAGAAAGAGTCCCTTCAGATAGTTTTGCAACATACACTAGCATCTCTTCAAATGATACCTGCCAGTATGATCATAACTGTAATGAGGTGGGAACCACTCTTTCAAGAAAAAACAATAAACCCAGTCAAAGACAGAAAGGTAAGAGTCACATTTTGTTCAGAGGGTGAAAAGTAGACAGTACAGCCCTATTCATAAAACCAAAATGAAATCCACTGAATAAGGCACTATCAGTCCAATTATCAGTGATCAGAAAAAGCCCATACTCACACCTATTCCTCGATCCAGACACAAATTCTACTGCTTTACTGATAACAGACAAGAAATAAAGGATCATTCCCTTTATTTCTTTATGTGAATCACTGAGCTTCTGACATTAAATTGCTCAGGGAGAAACTGAGGCTTCAGCCGGAGCACACCCTGACAGAGGACTGCAATGCCAAATCCCCATCCCAATTTCTTTCTGTTCATTACTTTGTCCTGTCCCAGTTTCTTTATCCCAGTTGAGTACTTTCACCTCTCCTGGTATCTTCTCTACACTCAGAACAGAAGGCTTTTCTCCTCTGCATTCCCGGAAAGATCATTACAGACTGCTGTCAATTATCATGTTCACCCATATAGTGACCAACAAGAAGTAGGAACAGCTGTGGACTGCACACAGGATTAGATGTACAGACCCTACAGTCTATACACTAGAAACAGTGAGACTATGCCCAATGAGGGTGAACAATCTTAAAATATTGGCTGCTGAATGAAAAAAAAAAGTGTCTAATGTACAGGTGAAAACACTCACTCAAAAATTTGGATATACATAGGTGACTTTTCATGAGAACAGTGAAGTACTCAAAATAGGGATCCTGCTTCAGAGGATGAGACAGGTATTTGCTGAGGAAAAAAAACTGCTAATATAACTGATCATATCTAAAACCAGTGTTTTATTAAAAACCAAATTAAAAAAAAACCCAAAACTTACTGCTTTTCAAAAGCATTTGAAGTTAAAATACAAACATCAGAGGTAAATCTGAAACATGGAAAACTGCAGATCAAAGAACCGTGTGCCACCAAATTGGATCATATGGTGGCTGGTGTCAGGTGACTTAGCTGCACTGTTTTATAAAAAACAGTAAAAACAGTTATGCTTGAAACTAAGGAAATCTAAATACTCCTTTGGGTTCCAAAACTATCCATCATTCTAAAGCAACATCTAAATGACTACCTGACACAACCTCCACTCTTTGAAGGTTTCCTTTCTTTCATCTATTATGGCCCAGACTTTCCCTCTCCAAAAGCTGATGAACATATATTCCTAGTTCATTCTTAAAATATTCTGTGTTCTGGAATGTCTTCAGGGGCGAGCACATCTGCTTGCAGGACTTCTTCCTGAAGACTCTGGGCTGCCACTTTCTTTGAATTTATATGTCCTATGTGGTTTCCTCCTTAATTATGACCCTGGGGTGCTTAATACATCTCTGGAGCACTGATCTGTGAAACACAGAGGAGTGCTAGAAAGCTGACATGAAGCACAGCACAGTAAAGAGGCTGACACAGCTGGTGAGCCATAGGGATTTTCAGCTTGGAAAAGAACTAGAAAGGAAAGAATAATTTCAGGACTAGATAGGCAAAATAGCAAAACAAGAGGCAATTAGGTCAAATAGGAGGGAAGTGAGAACAGACACTGAGGTCAGATTCTGGATCACTATCATGACGGATTAAGAAGAGAGGAGGGATTCAGGGATTAGTACAAATAAGTAAAGGATATGACAGACGTGGAGACTTGTATTTTGCATCTCCCAGTCAGCCAGATATTGACATTTGCCATAGCAAAGGGGAAAGAAGGGAGTGGGAGGGTGTGTATGTCTGGAGACAAGAGGCACCGGTGTGACAACAATGATGAAAAGGAGCAAATTAGTGCCCTTGCCAAATGGAGAAAAAGCTTTCCCTGGAGCATGGTGTGTACCGACAGACAAGATACCTTGTCTCCAAGAGAGCTCAGAAGCAAGCTCAGCTACCAGCTGCATGCAGTCCACACACAGCAAGTACACTGAATAAAACTCCCACACTGCTGAAGTCCTCTCAGTGGTCTCTTCACTCACCTGGTACCCAATATACTTAATGCCTAGCTGTGTCACTAAAAAAACAGCATATGGCATGGCAGGAGCCCTCACCTCTTTTTCAGTGTAGGTAATTAAGTCCCCCTAAGGATGTGGCTATTCATGGATGAGGTATTCAGTAAAACTTTGCAGTTTTGGGTTCACATTGAAACATGTTCAAATGCTCCACATCACAACCAATGTCAAAATGCTCTCACACTAGCTATAATTGCCATCTAGCTCAGTGGCCTCAGCAGAGAGGACTATAATCACAGAAAAAATGCCTATGGGAACGATATCCCTTCTTTTCCAGAGGCTATTCTTATGTATAGCATAATTTTCACAACATTTTTGTTAGGCTATGCAATATGATGCAGCTTTAGGAAAAGATACTTCAGGACAATGATGTATTTATCAAGTCAACTGATTCCTAGTGGTTTTGGTGCCTGTGTATAAACACTGTCAAGTAAGACAAGTTGGAAGTAAATACAAAACAGTATGGCTTTATTTTTCGTTTGTAGTGTGCATCTTTTGTGCTAGAACCCTCTCCATTATCAACAGCAAAAAATATGGCAGTCAAAACAACAGTAAAATTAACTGAGAAAAGACCAGAAAAGAGATTTTTAATTTATCCTCTTCAGAAAAAAAAACTGGGGTTGCACAAAGTTTGGGTTTTGTGACCCATTGATTGCTACTTCTGTAAGATGGATATTCATGATTAACCATACTTTTAAGCCCTCCAGATACAGGATGAGAGCTGACTTGTGTAATTATCATTACACAATAAGGAGGGCTAATTGCTAGAGGGTATTTAATGTTATATTCAATGAATGTGCATTTGTGAGTATTAGCAACAAGGTGTAACTACCTGGTTTGAACAGCTACAGTTCATACACTGGCCTGCTGAATCCAATGAGTGTTGACTGGAGTTTCAATAGAAGAACAATTTGCTAAACAGTGACCCATAATCTGTGAAATCTTAGGGAAGGTAAGCCATGAGATCTTAAAGCTACAAACAGAACTAAACAGCACAATGGAACACACTGAGCAAATGATCATGCAAACTACATGAGAAAGTATTAATAGAGAAGAGGTAATCACTGGCAAAGAAATTTCAGAGACATCAAACAAACAAGGAAGTAAAGAAAGTACTTCCCTCCTTTCTACCCTTTAAAAACAATCGGAGGATGTGGGAAGACATTAGTAATCAGTATAATACCAATATACAAGGGGAAAAATTAATGAACTGAAGGCAGAGAATCATTTATAGTGGAAAGCGTGGCTTTGGCTTTCTGCATTTTGCTATTTCTACTTTATTAGGAAAACAGCTATTTTAAAGGTAGGAACTAAAGGTCTTGGTGGAGGAAAAAAGGAACTCCATGTTATTCTATGACTTTCTGTAAAGTATTTAATTTCTCATACTTCAGTGAAAAAGAGTGACAGCTGCCTGATGTTTCCCTACAAAGTTAGTCAACTTTGTCTAAACCTTTTCCTCAGAGAAAAAATTCCCAGATTCACAGTAGTGCATTGCAATAGTACTTCTCACGTCCAAATTCCTTCAAAACTTGCAACAGATCCTCACAGTACGTCTGTTGGACTGAACTTTGTAGACGATTATTTTAACTTTCAAACAAAAGGAAGTAGATGTATAGAGTGTCCAAAGCTATACAGGTGGCTCTAACATTGAGTCTTTTAAACAACAGTTTGGGCTGAAGTGGACACGAGTCTTCTCCCATCCCAGCCAGGCACCTGCAGTACTGGCAGCACTTGAGTCAGCTGTGTATGACCAGCCACATCTTCTTTAGGGCCAGAGGCCTAGCCTATGCTTATGGAAGCAGGTTGCAGAGCTGTGGCCATGCTGCATGGAGACATGGATAAGGGAGCACCAGGAACATGGTTCTTTCTGTCTGGGTCTAGACCACTGTTCCTCTGCCAAGGTGACAGCCACTCGCTTTTCTTTCTGAAGGTGGTGACCATCGACAGATAGTAGGCGAAAGTTCAGTATTAAATGACAATGTTCGATGTATGTAAAGTGCAGCCAGCAAAGGGGGGGCACGGTGGCTGCCAGTGAGGCAGCTGTGGGGCGGTTCCTGTCCTGCCTGGTAACCTAGCTGTCCCTGCCGGGGCCCCAGGCCAGAGCAGACCCGGCCTAGCAGAGCAGCTGCGGCTCTCCCACGGCTCCTCCTCGCCCTGGGCGCCCCGCGGTCGCAGGGCCGGGAGGCCGCCGCCGGTGCCGAACACGAGGCCTTGTCGCAGGCCTCGCACCTCACAGAGCCTGCTGCAGCCGGGGCGGCGGCCTCCCGGGCCCGAGGGGGCGAAGGGACAGCGCTCCGGGGCAGTGGCGCACGAGGCCAGCAGGAGCCTGGACCCAGGAGCGCGGAGAGAAACTCTGCGCCGACGCAGCTGCCATTTCCCCTGGCCTTCCGCGCTGCGGGAGCGAGGGCGGGGAGAGGAGGCGGAGGAGAAGGAGGAGGGAGGGGAGAGGGAGGTGGCCGAGCCAGAGTGCACTGAGGCTCTGAGCTGCCAACGCTCACACATCGCCTGCCGCCGCAGCCGCACTGCTCCTGGACTCCGGAGAGAGGGAACGAGTGGAGGCGAAGAAAAGCCAGACGCGGGAGAGGAGGCAGAAGACCGCTGGCAGGGGGAAGGAAGTCAGAGAGGAGGGAAACGCAGAGAGGGAGAAGGACCCCTCCTCCCCGCGGAGAGACGACTTCCCATGTAGCTAGGGATAGAGGGAGAAGCTGGCGCTCAGGAACAGTGAGAGAAGCTTTCAGAGCAAGTTACTTAATCCCCGGAGAGCGGCAGGAAGAGGGCACAGCAGCAGTCACTGATCAGAACCACTGTTCCCAACCCCTCATCATTTAACCCCTGGGCGGTTCAATGCACTACTCCAAGCTCTTCCTAGTTTCTTCATCGAGGTAACTTCGGAGGACGTACCGCCGGAGCGTCCGGCCCGGAGGGGAGGACAAGCGCCTCGCAAGAAGGAAGGAGAAGTTTTGTGGGGGTTGCGTGCGGAGGAAAAGATGGGCTGGAAGCGCCGCTGTTGCTGGGGAGGCGGAGGCGGCGGGGACCTTCTCTGCCGGCTTACCCTAGTGCTAGGGTTCCTGTTGCCCGCCTGCAGGACGCGCCTCTACACCAACCACTGGGCTGTGCGGATAACCGGGGGGCTCCCGGAGGCCAACAGGATAGCGAGCAAATACGGATACGTCAATATGGGACAGGTAACCCTACTCACAACTACTTCCTAGCGGGCACCGGCGCTGCGGCCGGCGGGCGGTCGGGCAGGGTCCACTGCCGCCGCCCTGCGCCGCCGGGGCAGGGGCAACGACGAGGGCAAGGGAGGGGCAGCCCCGCGGCCGCTGCCCGACCACGGC
>VZRZ01003084.1:41780-63959 GCA_013398175.1 Climacteris rufus
CGGGGGCAGGTATGCCAGAGAGGTTGGGGTCGTGGCCTCCCCCTTCGAAGCCAGGTGTGAAACGGGGCGTGGGCCAGGGGGCCGCCCGCGGGGCGGGAGGGGGAGGGCATCGGCGGTGGGGGTCCCGCCGCGGCTCTGCTCGCCGCCGCGCTGCCTTCGCAGCGGCTGAACTTTGCGCTCCGCTGCGGGCAACCTCCTGACCCCCCCTTGCAAGCTGAAAAGCGCTGGTACAAGAGGAGCTCGTCCTGCAGCGAGCGCCCGTCTCCCCGGCAGCCAAGACGTGGCAGCTGCGGCCGCTGGCTCGCCGCGGAGGGCGTCCCGACCCCCGTTTTGGCGGGGCGTGCGGAAGGAGGAGGTGGCAGGGGTGTCCCGAAGCGGCTGCCAGGCGTGCGGCTGCCGGCCGGCTGTCGTGGGGAAGGAGGGAGCACTGGAGGGGCCGGGGCCACACCTGGACCGGCTATATCCAGGCATCATCCCGTCAGAAAACTCTTGGATCCAGTCAGGTTCAGAAACTGCAAGTGAGTAATCACCTGGTTCTCACTGGATCCCATCACACTAAAAAATGCCCTCCTTCCACAGTTAGGTACAGTTCTGTTTAAAATGTCCTAACATCACTTTTTCGGATGGAGTTTATGCTCAGTGTTCTAGGCTTTCCTCTCAGTTGTTCTCAAAATATGAGTTGCATATCTAGAGTTTACAAGATGAGTACCTAAAAAATAAACAGTCCTGTTGCATGCTTGAATGCGAACATCTGAGTACATTCTTTCTAGACCGTAGTTTATACTCCAAGAATTGAAAGATAAGAAATGAGCATTTACAGGTACAGAAGGCTTCCTTTTATACATAAGATTTAGAAAAATGCAGTTGTGTTTACACTACGGGCTTTTCATATCAACTGAATCAAGTCAGACCCGATTATTATTGTGTTTTAGAAGGAGTTCCCACTTAGTATATCTTGGACTCAAAAGTTTGAAGTACATCTCTATGTTCCCACTCATTGCAAGCCTGAATAAGACAGATGTGTGGCCAATTAAGATAAATAATTTACATGAGAAGCTGAAAAATGTCACTGGAGTCGCACAAAACATGATGTGTAAAGATGCAGTTACTTATTAAAACTGAGTACCAGCTTCTCTCATGGACCGCTTGAGCAGGCAGGCAGTACTACTTCCACTTGGAGGCACAAAAATTTCTGAGGAAGCTTTCATGTCAAAATTGAACTGCTACCTTGGAACTACAGTTTAGGAATAGAAGCACAAAGTTTTTTGTGTTGGTGGCTTACTTTTTAGTCTTATGTATCTCTTGCTCAAGATGTTTGTACTCCTATATGGGCCATTATAGTGCCTAAATGAGCAACAGTCAGTTGCAGGATGCATTTTTCCCAATTTTTTTCTTTTGTCTGTCCAGCCGGTCAACTGAGAGCCTGCCTTTTTATACTGTGCATATGCAAACCTCACCCTGAATTCAGGGAAGAATGTACTAAGCCACTGTTGTTTCTTATGTCAGTGAAAGTGCATCTATACAACTATATGATACCAACAATGGATAAATTACAGATGAGGTATACAGATGAAAATGAGAGAAAATAGAGAATATAACTAATTAAAAACTGGGAAATACTTCACTAGGTATACAGATGAAAAAAAAAGAGTAGACTGTGTGTCTAGGTAAAGATGGGTAAATGGAGTAAGGTATTAACTTCTGGAGAAAGGGAGTAAGGAGCATCCTGGACTGATGAGGTGGACTTGCCCATAGCACGCTTTTTTTCATAGATCTGGAAAAGCAGAAGGATACTTGACACAAAATAGGAAGTGCAAAAGAAGATGAGAATGGGGCAATAATCTGTTGTTTATAATTGAGAGACAGTTGCAAGCAATTAAAAAATCTCTTTGGTGGGAGATGTTGAAAGACATTCTCTTAGCGGAATATGCTATGAAAACAGTGAAAGAGATAACCAATAAGCAGTATTTTGTCATAGAGTTACACGATAGGCATAGTATTTTTGGTTACATAGAATTTATGAGTTCATCTTTAAAAAGAAAGTGCAAAAAGCCAAATCAAAATTCCGCTGAATCTGGCCCAAAGAACCAACTTACAAATTACCTGGAATAATAATATATTTAAAATATTCAAGATAAGAAGTAGTGAAACTGTATAAAAATGAAAGTCAGATAGTTGCCAACCAGGAGTATTCTGACAACAATTAATTGCATGATTAGAGGTGAAGGGAACAGTGAAAAAGAGGCGTTCTGAAGGTCTCTTCTTACCAGCCATTCTGTTAATTTTGTGTTTGTTTGGGAAAATGACATTGAAAGGTACATTAAGTTGATCAGTGGAGATAAGATGGTAGACCCAGAAAGGCTCTGAATTGTAAATACTGGCCAACATCCCTTCTCCCAGTTTTTGTTATTTAGTGAATTCCTGGTAATAGAAGAGATTTAACTTGCTGTTTTTTGGTGCTTGTGTGATTTTGAGAATATCCAGTTGAATCTTGAAATACCTCCTAAGTAATTTTCATTGCCATGGCAAGGCTGCAAAGGCTTCCTAAATGATTGGACAAGTCATTCAGAAATAGATGGCACAAGGGAGTGTTAAAAGATGCCTTGAGACGATCTGCTGGTGAGCCATTGAGAACACTTTCCCAGCTTTTGGTAAATTTTTGTTGCTCTCAAAACTCTGTGGACTCTATGTCTTGTTATGAAAACTTGAAGCTTTAGCTTCCCTGTTCATTGAAAAGAGGAATATTCCATTAAGTTTTAGGGAACACAACACAACAGAAAAAAATCCTCTTTTACTCTATGTTTTTCCAGCCTACGTGTTCTGTTTCCTGTTTCCTACAATTTGCTCTGATATGCTTCTTGTTTATCTTGTATTTCCTGTATTACCAATGTGAGGTATGTCTTCTGTGTTTCATTGGACTTTAAAGTTACACAAACGTGAAATGTCAGGACTTAAATGCATGCAGTTGACGTTTTTACCGCTTTTCCAATGTAGGCTTTTCTGGCCTACCCCTGAAGAACAATTAGTAATTTCTCTAGCAAGAAAAAAAATTGCATTGTTCTTTTTGCATGGGTCTTTTAAGATAGTGGTCTGGACTTGCAAGCCCTGTGGGACTGTAATGAGGTAGTGTAATGCAAAGGAGCCAAGGAGTTGTTCGAAGTTACGTGTGGATGGGGCAATTTGGGATGTAGTGCATCCCTCAGCAGCTCCTTGCTGACATGTTTTCTATTTTGCAGTGGCTACACAAAGCAAACATTTCTCCTAGAGCGAAGTATCTGTCACTGACATTCAGGAACATTTACTTCACTGTTGGTAGCTGTCAAGAGTTAAGCATATAGTCTGTGTAGGATTTTGTACAATTGGTTTAAATATTGTGACTACTTTGCTGTCATCAGGTGCCAGTAGTTTCTTGTTCAGGCAGTGGATTTTCCTTGAAGGTTCAGGAGCACAGGAGAAACAGTTGATACCCCAAAGATAATGGAAGAATGGAAGAGGTAAAGATATCTTGTCTGTGGCTCCAGCAAGGGAGAGAAGTGCTGCATTAATTGGTTTAGGAGTAAACTTCAGATCCTGCTATTCCTTTTTTCTTTCTTAGTCCTAGGCAAGGGCTGATGATGGATTAGCACTTTTCTACATCACATCTTTCTTCTCCTAATAGTATTCTTCCAGGAATTTCACTTTTCTGATGTCTTTCAGAACACAGTAGCCTATTCCCTGTCCTTGACAAGTGACAGACCACCCTATCCCTCCAATTTTCTTCCTGCAAGGACTACACACTATTAGCAAAAAGGCACCTAAGTGTGCTAAGCTTGAGCTGTGCCTCAGGAGTCATAGTTAGATAAACAGATGTGGTTTTCTAAATAATGTAAATGCTGGTGTGATTTGCCAATAAGTGTTTTGCAGTGGGTTTTTTTGTTTGTTTGTTTTAATTGGGAATTTATAAATTTAAAGCCAGAAAATCACACAAGGATTTAGTAAATATTAGTTTATTTCAAACCTGATGCCCCAATGACAACACAGAGATGTGTAACAACGTCATTTGATCAGAAAGAATGGGAGGAATGGCTGTTATTAATTTCCCAAATCTATTCCTGCTGGAAGGTAGGAATAAATTTTGCAAACTAAGTTGTTCAAAATGCAAGAAAAGGAAGCAGTTAAGGGGAAAAGGAGCTTATTGTGAGATAAAAAGTCTGAACTACAGTTGTTGTCTTCATCAAAGGAAGAAATTTGCTGCCAAAGTCTCCACCACTTTACATGGACGTCTCAAAAAAAGCAAGATGCTTTTGTGCATAGAAGTTGAACTACCCCATAATATAGATGAATAATAGAAGAAACATAGCTCTTAAGAGCCTGTGTGGTCACAGCATTGAAACAAAGTATATCTTACTAAAATTTAAGACCGGTAATAAGTTTAGTGAAGTCCTGAGTGTTAAGGATACACGTATCAGGACAATGGTATTAAAAGAATTAAAGCTATGTGTACCCGAAGGTGTATAAACCAGCAGATATACATAGTGGGGTTATACAGATACACCAAGGAAAATTGAATTTTCTCTTACTCGTTATAGAAAAAAAGTGCATTTAGGGGTGGTAGAGAATAACCACCAGTAGAAAAATGTTTGGAAGATGTAGGTACTGAAACAAAATTTTTGCACATGCTCATAATGCCACAGAACAAGCACACCTGCACATATTAGAGACTACAAAGACTATACCATGGCTTATTTCTTCATACTTAGCAGTAGTTTTCTCATCTCTGCAGTTAAAAATAAGAGGGAGGAGGGAGAGAGAAGAGAACTTACTACTACTAAATGTGAGCTTTTCATTAGGAGTTGGATGAAGAAAAGGAATGGCTTCTGGTCATAGAGGCAATCTAATAGTCTTTGTATGTTGTTACAAAATGAGGAAGATGATAATCTTATATAACAGTATAGTGGTCAAACTACAAATGATGTGATGATTTTTTTATTTAAAACCCTTGGGCAAACACAGATTAAATTATGTTTTTGAGAATAACAATTAGTTGCAAGCCCAATTTACAAATGCCAATGTTTGTGTGAACTGCTTCTCTTAAACAAAGTACAGAAGTGGCCCAGACCAGGTTAAAAAGGAAGAACCAGAAGAAATCTGTAAATGTATTGAGGTAAATCCATAGTGCATCTTACTGCTGGTATGACTGCAGTCATGTCTGATATGACATAACCTCTCACTGGCATTGGCTAAAGCTGTAGAAGTGAAGGGCAAGAAGGAGATCACTACAGATCCATTGCGGTGTCCTCAAGGAAATTCAGCTTTGCCCACGTTATAGGTACGTTATTCAGCTTTGCCCATGTGACAGGTATATAACCAGTTTTCAAAGTCTTCAGTAAGGAAATTGCACAGTGGCAGGGTATGATTCTAGTGGCTTTTTATATTCTTTGCCCTGGTGAAGTCAAAACTGTATTCATTTCTCTACAGTTCAAAGCTTGTGTTTCTTGTTTCTCGTTTCTCTATGAATGTAAAGAGTAGCAACGTCAGAAAACTTGTAGCATTTCCATCTTCCTGCCACTGACTTTTATGTTCTTCATCCAAGCTCAGTCCTTTCCTTTGTTTCACGTAAGGGAGGCTTTCGCTGATCAGTCTTGCTGTTTGACTCTGGTCTTTCTAAGAAATCCTCATCTTGAGCAAGGAGCTGCCAGAGCATTACAGCCTAGTACAGCATAAGGATTCCTTCAGCTGTCTTCAGGACAGCACTCCTATTTATGTAACCCATTATGGCATTTGTCTATCCTGTAGCCATATGACATTTTTGATAGAGTTCAGTCTGTGATCTGCTGTGGTTCACAGACTGATTCTGCCAAATTCCTAGCCCATTGTTCTTCAGTCTATATTTATTCAGTAGGTTATTATTTATTAGGTGTAGTACTTTGCTTATGCCTTTGCTGAATGTTGTCCTGCCCTTCCAGACCTTGTTTTACAGTGTCAGTTTGTTCTGAATTCTNATTAGGTGTAGTACTTTGCTTATGCCTTTGCTGAATGTTGTCCTGCCCTTCCAGACCTTGTTTTACAGTGTCAGTTTGTTCTGAATTCTGTTCCTGCCCCTTGACATATCATCTCTGCTTCTTCGTGTATCTTATGTTTAGTAGGTGTCTTTCCTGTGCCAGTATTCAGGTCACTAGTTGGAATATTGACCTAAAGAATCTCAAGAGGAACTCTGGCAGGTTGTAATTTGCTGCCCTGCTGTAATAAATAGATATATCAATCTTGCTTGTGTAGTTTTGACCCACTGTTTCATAGTTTAGTTCTGTGCCTTGCTTCAGGAATGTGGTGCTATTACTCAAGTAATACTTGAAGATAGATAAAGGTCTTAATTTGCAAAGTATCTGCTCAAAATAAATATAATAATTATAAAAATCTGAAGAATATTGGATTGGACAGGATCATGAGGGGATATACACCAGTTTAAAACTGGGGTCAAAAATCCACTGTTTGTAAGTGGATTTTTAACCCCAGTTTTAAACTTGTCTGAAATTAACCACTTTTAAAAGTGATTTTTTTTTTCCAGCTTAAAGACTGAATTTAGTCATGGCCAGTATATTATATATCTGCTCTTGTGTTTAAGTGGCTCATCTGTTTGTTCAGCACATTGTCAGGGACAGCCTTTACTTTTGTTTCTGTAGCCTCTAGCTTCCTATTAGAAGATAGATTTTCCACTCCTACAGTCATGGTAGTTGCTGGGTCTTGATTGACATCTGTTTGCCTTGACCAGAAATGATAGTCTGCTTGTATACAACCTCCCCCCTGCTTTGTACAGTGCCATAAATAATTCTCTTTTTCAGACAAGATATTTCCAGTGTCATATTTGCATGTTTTACAGCTGTGTTCTGTGGTTCTGTGGTTGACCAGTATATCTTTCTCTTCCTCTCCAAATAATCAATTGTAAAATCACCAAGAGGGGAAATACATGTCAACCATATCATATAATCCCTAGTGAGGAACTGTGGTGCTCTTTGTCACCTGCCAAACACAGAAAAAGATATGATCAAACAGAATCCTGCTTGCCAAAGATACATACTTTAAGACAGTAAGTGTTTATCTGGCAACATGCTGGGCCCGATTTGATTGATATTTGCAGAAGGAAAAACTGTTTGGAATGAAACATTGACAAGTCCAAAAGAGTATCAGAACTACAGAATGAAGTCCTGCCAGAACAGCTTGTTGTGGAAATTCTTGTGGATTACAAGATGTTGCACAATGGAGGTGAGATTATAAAAAGCATGTTAATCAGGCAAGATGGAATATACAGTTCTAAACAAATCAGGAAAGAAAAGATTTATGCACAGACTCTTCCATATAGATGGAACCTGATCCTGGGGAGGTGGCATACTTTTAAATAAGGGATAGCCATCAGCAAGTGCCCATTTTTGCTCAAGTTACAATTTTTTTCCTCTGGTTTTTTTTTTTCTTTTTAGGATATTTCGGTGCCAGTAGGAAACAGACATCACTTAGTTGTGTATTCTGTGACTTGCAGCATGAAATTGAATTTAGAGTGATGCTGCAAGTCAGAGTTTAAACCTGTTTAAATCTTTTATTTAAACTAGAACAAAACCTCACTGAGTTTTGTGTAAGAGTGCTTAGTAGGCAGTGAAGTGTTATAGAATAGTGCTGTGTGTCTGAAATGCAAGCCTAGCGTTGGATAATGTTCTCTTTTTAGAAATAAATGGTTTAATTAATGGTAGCATGTAGTGATACTGAAATGGGCTAGGAAAAAAACTTTCTAACACAATTTGAAGTATTAGAATGCAGGCATTCTTTATTACAGTGCTGGACACATTTGGAGGATTTTTCCTCTAATCAAATGTGTGTCGTGAAACTTTACAACAGGGTATTTATTCCATCATGATCATATTCATTACAATGTCCTTCCTAGCTAGTACATAAACATCACTTTTCTTAGAACTAATTTACATGCCTCCACCCCTTACCGGAAGTTCTTTAATGATCCGAGAGGGTCATCTAAAAGGGTTTCTGGTGGTTGCATTCACTGAGTGCCCCCCAATATTGTAAAGCTTGCATGAAAGATGATTTTTGTCCACTCTTTCTTCCCTTAGGGCTTGTGCAGTTGTTTCTTGTTACATAACTTTGCCACAGAGACCACTAGGTTCCTTGTTATCTGTTTATCTGCTCGTTCCAGCTATGTTTAGCATCTTGTATGTCTACTTTTACATTCTTTTTTCTAATTTGCTGGTTAGTCTTTAAGCTCTATTTTGCAGCTTCAAGGGAACTGAAAATTTCTATTCTCTGTGTTGTCTGTCAGTAGCTTCCCCTCTGGATAGGGGAAGCCTTTTCCTTTTCTTTTATTGAGACTTTCTTTGCAGAACCTGATGTCTTAAAAACAAACAGAAAAGAAAATGCATGCTGTGTTGCACCTCTAAAGCCAGTACTATGACATCTAGGCCATAGAGAAGTAGATCCTATAATATTTTTGTTCACCTGAACAGCCTTTATTTAAATAGGCCCAGAAGGACGCAAGGCCATTCTGAGTCAGAAGATCCATCTAGACACCACTGCCATAGGCACAGTACTGTCCTGAGAGGGGAAGAACAGAACAAACATCTGATGCTTCTCCCTAGCACTCCCTTCAGCTGTTTGCAGCTAAGGAGCCTGCCTGAGCTGGATATGGTTTCTGCACACTTTGAAATTCTCAGTGTTTTCTTTGTCCAGATTCTTGTTCGTCTTTGAAATAAAACTAAATTTTCAGCATCCACAATAGTCTGTGGCAAGGATTTTTAAAGTTTTCTACTTCACTGTGTGAAGACCCACCTATCTTTTGCTTGTTACTTACCAGCTTTGTTAGATAGCTACTGAAAGTGATGGTGAAAGATGATTTTTATCCACTCTTACACCATGTGTGATCTTTTAGATTTTGAATATTTTCTCCTAAATTATGTTGTATCTAGACAGAAGTGTCTTAGTTTACTTTGTTGTTCCTTATGCAGAATATCTTTGTCTGTTCTTTTTCTATGAGGAAACTTTCTCAGGTCTATTATGTCTTCTTTGAAGAGAGGGAACTAGAGCTACATAGTACCTAGTGTGACTAAACTTTGCATTGTTCTCATGATACCATGTACTCTGCTGTATTCTTCATACTTTAACTGATGTCTACTATGTCACTTGCTGTTGGAACTTCTATCCAGTTGAGTTTTCATGGTTTAGTCTATCATAATCCTGAGATAGTCACTCCTTAGTGGTACTGGGCAAACTCAAAAAATTCATTTTAGTGTGAGATTTGGTTTGTGTGTAAGTTGATTTACTTTTGTCTATATCGGTTTTCGTTTGATACTTTATTGTTGTCACTCAGTTTTGCAGGGTCCTTCTGCAGCTCATGCACAGTCAGCTACTTCAGTTTTTACATCTGTCATGACATCTGACATCTACATCTCATTGCTCATTCTGTTTTCCATGTATGTTTTTTATAATTAAATAGTCTAGGTCCCAGTAGAGGTTCTGCAATAGAACCCAACAGAACTTCATCAGGAACCACTACCCATTGCAATAAACTAATTGCTATTTAATAAACAAGTAACTAATTAGTCCTTTGTTTTCAGGTTTTCTGGTTTTGATTGCTTACTTCTGCAAAGACCTTATGCAATGGGCTCTTAAATTCTTAAAACATGTTGGTGAAGGACATTGTCAAAAGCCTTTTGGCAGTTCAACCAGAGTTTCTATTTACCCGTCTTTATCTGTATGCTTGGCTGCTTCAAAGAAAACTAATAAATTTGTAAGGCAGAATTTTCCTCTGTTTATTTCCAAAGCAGTGATATTTTAGCCAAGTGTCCATTCATTATCTTATTTCTTAATTTCCAGTGATTTTTCTAGTAGTGACTTGGAAGTTCACAGTGCCTCACATCTTCTTTTAAAAGTTGACATCCCATTTGTTACCCAGCTGTTCTGAAATGTGAAAACTGTTATTAAAATGAGATTTACAAGTGATTTAATCTACTGGGTGTTTTTATGCAGTTATTCCATCCATATTCCTTCAATATTGTGAACTGCAGAATGTCAGGTATTGTAACTGATCGGAACTGATTGAAAAAAATCAATCAAACACTAAACTCCGAAAAAAATCTGATGCTTCTGTGAGTATGCTGGGCTCCAATGAGCCAAGCATGAATAAACAGCTTTAAGCTGAGAAAGTTCCCCTACCCCTCTTGGAAATTACTATACCCTTTCTCCGCAGAATTGGATGGCAGAGTAAGCTGTTTTCTCATGAGCAACCAAACCCTCCCTGCACAGCTGGTAGTTTTACCAATGGGGTGTAGAGTGGAACTAATGCAGACATCTACAGAGTGGTATTATAGCTCAGATTAGCTTTTTTTGCTTTTAAAGTATTATACTCCATGGAGTATTCAGTAGCAGATTATAAAAGTCTCAGTAGTCTCTGAGTAAGGATATTAGAAATGCACTTGCACATGCCCCAGTTATATCAGTAAGGCTGACAGACTAGATGTATCCCATCACCACCACACAGAAGAGCTCCAGCCCTAGCTAGCATGAGAGTATTAACTGTGTTACTGTGTACAGTTTTCTTCCCTGCCCCTTTGTAAATAGAAGAATTTGATCTCCATGGATTGAATTCAGAATTTTATTCATACCTAATTGAAATAAAAGTTCATTTTCAGAGAATACATGTATGACAATATCTGGAATTTCTTTGACACTCTTGACGTACACCCATCACTGCATCACTGTCGTTACTACTTTCTACCTGTCTGATCAAGCTGGATCTTTGCTTCAGCTTAGAGTAGTTTAAATTTCCATTGTCAGTGAACTACAGAATTTTAGGTCAGTGCATGATGAAAGTGGCCAACTGACAAATCACAAAGCCATCACCTGGGAAAACTGGTAGCTGAACTTGAACGGAGTTGCAGAGCATTGCTTTCTATAAGTGTTAACTATTCCATGACTTAAAAGGGCTCTGGACTGTGTTGGCATCAATAAATGGTTGTACCATTGCAACAGACTGCTCTTTTGGAAGTTTTATTGTATATAAATGCCATTCCAATTTTGTGAAATTTGAGCAATTTCCATTTCTTGCCTGGCACATATAACTATTAATCTGACAAACGTAACTGCACTGTGAGCAGTTCTAGTGGTGACTGAAATCTGTATAGTTTTTCTGATGTTTCTTTTCTTGTAGGACTCTGAAAAAATGTTTCAAAATAGAAATGAAATTCCATTTATAATGGTTTTATCCAATTCATTGCTATCATTCTAACTGACTACCTTTTTCCTATTTCAGTATTTTGGTATATTTAATATCAGTATATTAAACAAATGTACAGTAGAAACTTTTATCCTTTCTCCAAGAATAATACTTTCAGGCATTCGCTCAACCCTGAAGTTGTAAGATTCTGCTCTCCAAATGAGAAGACCACCAAGGAATGGTCTTTATATGTGTGAAATGGACAAGGTCTGAGAGCTTGTTTATAATTAGTTTTAGTAAATTTAGAATTAGATATCAGCTGTCTTTGGCTTTTCCCTTTAGTCTGAAGTAATTTAGAAGCTTAAGTTAGTTCTTAACTTAATGAGACTTAATCTACACTTAATCTAAAATGTAGGCCTCACTGAGTCTGGGTTAAAAAATTATGTGCCTCTTCCTTAAGTTCTTATTGTAGCTCCCATTAGACACAGTGAAAGATTCCAATGAATCCAGTGAAAGCTTAGTTGAATCTTTCAGCACTATGAAAAATGGTAGAGCAAGAGAGACCTGCGTATATCTGATTAATGTCACTTTTTTGTGTGTTGTTTTCATTATCGGTGTGATTGCAAATAGCAACTTGTAGTGGAATATTGCAAGACTATGCTAGACATATTCTATGCTAGAATAGAGTCCCTTGGTGTGCTGTAATATTTTTCAAATCCTCACTAAATGTTAGTTATGATGATGTAGGTGTTTTATTTCTTACTATGCTCAAATGCTACATAATGCAATAATTTGGTGTATTATTTTTTTATTCTCATTTGCTTACTTATTTGCTTTTTCTGTTAGTCTATTGTTAGATGCTGTTAAAGAGAATTTTTTTCTTTTCATACTGTTAAACTGTTACACAAACAGGTGTTGCTCTAGTTGTCTTATGGGGTTGTCTAGTTGTCAGTGGGGTTACATGTGTATAAATAAATAAAGAATAGTGGCAAACCTTACTTTTACACAAAAAAAAAAGTGTTAACTTTTGTACAGCTCTAGCATTAGCCAAATAAGATAAATGAATGTGTCAGTAACACGTGGGGTTCTGGACAAGTTCCATGCTTCTCTCTATTCAAGTTAAACATGTTGTATAGAGTGGAAGATACCAGACTTTGCTAGAGTACAAAGTTAAGGAAGTATGGTCTAGTTTCACTGTATAAGTGTTGGATTTAGTGCCTACACACCCCACATAGATGAAGTTAACTCAGTCTTAGATATTCCCCTGAGTCACTTCTTTATTAGTCTTTCGTAAATTATATCAGTAATAGAAGAGGAAATTGCTTAAATCAAGTCTCATGAGAAAGTCAGTTAAATGAAAACATTGTATTTCCTATGACCAGTAAGAGCTGAATTCAGATTTGTAAGACAAAGTACAGCATGAAAAGGTTTATTGCTGGCAATATAAATGTTCACTGTAAACAATATGACTAGTGTAAGTCACCATATTAGTCATTTTGAATGGTATAAATTCCCTTGCTATTAATATGCTTAGGAGTTTTATATTGGTATTTAAATAACTGGATGCAGGTATAACAGTATTTGTACTGTTATGGTAGAACTTCCCTGTTCTTAAATCTTTTACTCATACAAATAACCCCATTAGATTTGACTTCTCTTGATTTATGCCTCTGAAATTCATCAGCTTCAACAGTTTTTTCTGACTTACAGTTTTGTAAGTGAGAAGGGGCTTGATCCCATGGGATTGGGCAGGGTAGATGTTTACAAGTCTTAGGACAGGAATGATGCTTACTAAATATTTCATCATCAAGATTTAAAAGGAAATGAATATGAACATCATTCGTTGTGACACTTTTCTTACAGTAGTTTATAAAAAAATAAAACCTTTTAACTAACCCTTATACTGTTTGCATGAATGAAGTAACCTTGTCAGAACTTTGCAAGTCTCATCCTTTTTCTTTATTATAATTACATACATGAGAGTGCAGGTGGACAAACATTACAAAGAAACAATAATCTAGAGTCTAGAGTACCTAATAATGCATGCTGTATGACAATTCTGTTTGCTATTTAATCAAACATTCATGTTACTGTATGAGTATGCATCCTCATTGTCTCATCATTTTACATTTGTTTAGTGATACGATATGAAATAGGATTGGAAGTCAATAAAATAGACACAAAGCTCATTTCAGGTGATGCAGTACATCATATAGACATTTTAAATTACAGATTATTGTGTTAGGAAAGGGGAAAAAGACCCAATTTCAGAAAGCAGTGGCAATTTAGTTGACCCCTCAAAATGTGAAAGGTACTAGTTTCATTTCTGATGGCTTCATCCAAATGATGACTGTGGTACTGAAACAAACATCACCATACTGGCTAATGGCTTCCTTGCAGATAAAAAAATGCATTTGTTATGGTTTGAACTTGCAAATGCATGATGACTGCATTGAAGTAACTTTAAATACTGCAGAAGTTACTTTTGTTTATTCAGCATAATATAAATACACTTTGTTGCACTGGTTTTGCTTGCAGAAACAAAGTGGTGACTCACGGGGCTTCACAAAAAGTGGCATGAACTACCACTTTACATTATGCTGCTTTTTGTTTAGAAAATAAGAAATAAAGAAGATTAATAGGAATGAAGGCAGCAATTGATTTCCTCTAGAGCATTTTCATGAAAAATGTGATGTTGCCCTGGAACTGTAAGCCCACAGTCACGTTTACTGCGTAACTTTGGATTACTTTATTTGACAGGGACATGAACTTGCCAGCTGCTGCAATGCTCACCAGGCAAAGCATGCAGTGACAAAGGGTTGCAATTATTAATGCCCGTAATCATTGTACTTGAATTTTTACATTTCATGTGACAAATGTGGAAATGGTTTTCTTCACCATATCCCCCAAAATATTTTAGGCTAATATATCTGTTGGAACCTGCACTTCATACAAAACCCTCTGCCACAACCATCCAATAATTAAGGACTTGTGTTCATTAATTTTTATCTATTTTTTAACGTTGTTCTAATAGTAACAACCTGTTTATCAGTCCTAGAAAAGAGGTGGATGAAAGCTTTACCAACCTTCAAAGAAATTTTTCAAGTACTATAGAGACCTTTTTTTTTAATTTAATGCTTGAACAATCAACACAGTGTCCAGATATTTTCAGCTTCTCAGTTTTTAGTCATTCTTAACATTAATGAGAACATATTTGTATGCCCTAATCTACAGAGAAGTAGTACCACATAGCAAGTGTTCACAGGGTGCTAATACACAGCACAGCTCAGATACAAGGAGGACTGCCAGCTATCGTCCTCCTCTAAAGATTGATGCATATTCTTCTCAGAGCTGAAGCTGCAACACAGAAGGGTAGGGGCCAAGCTCAAGCCCTGCTTCTGTCATAATTTTTGCAAGAAATTCCTGTTTACTGTGGTCTCCTGTTATCTGTGTCATGTAAGTCTTCACTGCTCATCCATGTAGCATCCAAACATCATTTTCACATCTTTTTTTTCAGGCAGCTTTTCCTTGGCTTTATTTATCTGATGGGCATCTTAGGGATTTCTCTTTTTATGGTTGGGCTTCAGTATTCTTTTTTTCCTGCACTTTTAGAAGTAGCACTATTTGTAAGTAAATATGATCAAAGTATATTTCTGTTTTAAAGAAAATCAGTTAACCTTTCCCACTTTTCAGAACTCAGTAAGGCAGAAAGTTAATAATTTCAACAACAACAGGATTTACACAAATACATAATCTAAAAAAAAGATGCCACAGTCCTGTTTGGAAGGATTGTATAGTAGTATAGATTCAATTAATAGATCTCAGTATGATTTAACATGTATTAGAATTAAAGCTGTGATACTGCTTGAATTTATTCTTTCTAATACCTAAAGTAATCTTTCCTCCTGATTTGTACTAAAACTTACTTGTGATACATGATACAACATTTTGAATGATGTAAAACACTTTATATTGCTATTTAGTTGTTAGATTTTTTCCCTTTAGTTTTCAAAGTAATTTCAAATGTTAAATAATGTTACCTAGAGAGCACTAAAGTACTGTAATTTCCAAAAGCAGAATTTCATTTGACAATATTTGTTTTAAAATACAACTGTACAAAATAACTTTGATGCAGCAAGTGTGATGTAGGAAGCTTTTTCCAATTTACCTCAACTTTTAAAAGTTACGAGTCAGTTAGGAGTCTCAGAGGAAACATAATTTGTTTTATGTTGCTAAGTATTTTATAATATATTTGGAGTAGGGTGTTTCTCTATATAGAGAAGCAGAACTTTGATATATAAAAGAGTTTAGAATAAATCTAACTAGGAATTTAGAATTCCATTTAAATTTAGCCTTTTAATTACATATGTTAGAAACAAGGCTATAAATGTTTAGATTATCTTCTCTAATACAGTAGAAAACCTTGAAAAGAAAAACTGTGAGAAAAACTACTTTTATAGAGGTAATCCAAAATCAAATATACCAGCTGTCTTTATTTGAAAGAGTTTAAAGAGGTGGGCACTCTGAAATTAGTAACTCTCACTTTGATTCCAACCAATCCCTTTCCACCAGTAAGGAACAAAATACCAGTAGATGTAAGTGAAAAAATAACAGTTTAGTAACAAACAGAATGCCAATAGGCAAGGAGAAAAAAAAGTAAGTAATTGCTACATAGCAAACTGCTAAATCTCACAACCCATGGGAAAAAAGAGAAACCCAAAATGCCCGAAATACTCTTTCCCAAGATGGTGCCTGCTGGAGGCAGCCCCATGGCTGAGGGACAAGGGGAAGATAATGTCACACCTTGCCTTCCAAGATGACACCCTCCAGACGACCAGAAACAAAGAGACAAGATGGCAACAACCCCTACAGGGAAGACAGGAGCCTGCAGAGCAGTTTAAGAGGCAGATGAAGACTTGTGGGCTCTTGGGGGGATCCATGCTGCTGCCCGCCACTTCCTCCTGCCGATTGCTGGCTCTGCCGGTGCTCCTGCTGTGCTCTGCACTGCGGCTGTGGGGTCGGGGACAAAACAACCAGGGAGCCCAGGAACTTGGTCACTTTTTTCGCTGCTGGCAGAGCTTGCAAAGTTCACCTCAAAATAGTTGTAATTGCAAAATGCAGTCTGTGTAAGTGGCTACAGTTGCAAACCCAAAGCTGCTGCAAAAGAGAAAGGCTCTGCTCCTGTAGTCTTCCCCCTGGGGCAGGAAGCTGACCGACCTGAACTGGCGTGCTGGAGCAGGGCAGCTCAGGGCGACCAGCTCGCACCCATGGAAGTTGCTCTAAGGCAGCTCAAACCCACCGACTGCCGTCTCTTCGAGATGGAGGGGAAAAAAAATGGAAAGAGAACCCAAAAAGGGAAGAGAAAACCTTTGCCTGAGCAAAGACCAAACAGCCCGTGAAGCAAACACCATGCAGCAAAAAAACTCAGAAGCTGCATGTGAGAGATGATTTTTAAAACTCATAAAATAGCACCCTCCACACGCACAACATACCTGGCTGTAGGGTCCTACAGACACAGTAACAATATTTGGGCACAGATGAATGTAAAATACAGTAACATTATGGATTACCACATGACACCAGGTCAGGTAAAGAATTTCCATTGCAAATGGTAATGTTCTTTTGATGTGCTTTTTGAGCGCTTTTACTTAGTTTAGCTACAGTAGTATTTTCTGAGAATTTTAAAGCTTCCTAGGAAACAGGTAAAAATTCGAACTCATTAAAATTTTCAAAGTTACTGTGGAAAAATCTCAATTTTGATACTAAATTAGAATAATATAAAAATTATATTATCAGAATATTGGTATGTTTTAATCCTACTAACAAAGGCACATTAATATTAAAAGGCTGGAGTTTATTTTTTATTTGAAAGAATTAATGTGCTACTTTATTTTTAAAGCAAAATACAGCAGCATGTAAGCAACAGTAGTGACATTATCTTAAAGAACATAAGGCAGAGCTACTTTATTTTAATGGCTGTTATTAATTTTTGGCATTAGCTATTTAAAAAGCCAAACTATACTTTCCTAGCTCAAGGTAAGTGCCCAGACAAAATTTCTCCATTCAAATAACTGAAACATAAATGAAAAATACAAAAGAAGTCTGGAGTGGTATATTTTAATTCAGTCAGGTGATATGCTTTCCTCTCTATTTAAACAGGAGAGGGAATTGTCAATGGTTCAATGGTAGAGTGTTATATGTACCTACCATGTTGAAGGGATGCAACCTGATTTACTTCTATAAAATTATGATGTTTCTGCTGAAATAGTCATGTGATTCTTTTTAATTTAGCTGTTTTGCAGTTTTCATTATTTTTTATATGCAGGTGCTTCAGAAGGGAATCTGATTTTTCCAGCTGAACTATTCTGTCCTCCAGACTGAAAATTCAACAAAATGAGCAAGAACTCCTGATTACAGTATAGACTTTTTTTCCATCTAAGACACTCAAAAAATTCAGTGAGAAGAAGTGTTGTATTTAAAACCAGGCCCAACTTGTTCGGAGTGTCAGTGCTCAGGAACAGGAACACTTTGCGGAAATCAGTTCGATTTAAAACAAACAAGAAGAAAGAGGAATGTACAAGAAGCAGATATGAACTGGCAAGCTAGGTTATTCCTACCTTGAGCTCATACAGAGATATGTTCACAATTTGGTCTATTGATTACTGTTAGTTAATTGGCTTAAAATAGGAAACTAAAGAAAGAAAAAAGTTTTCAGCTTGAGGTTATATTTGGGAAAGAAGAAGCCCTCATCTCAGTCTACAGCTCAGATGTCTGAGCAGCTCTGTAGCTGTCCTTATGGTGGTTGCTCCTCCAGCCTTAGTGTGCTGGAGATCTATCAGTGCTGATCCAACAGTGGGGGTTTGGGCAAGAGAGCTGGGAAAACGTGGTCCCTATTTGTCGTATCTCTTGGGGAAAAAGCCCCCAGTACTCCAGTACACAGTTTTGCTTCTTGGAATACAAGTCAAGTACAGCTCTTGAATGAACACACCCTTTCCAGATACTGGGTGGATCAGTGAATAGCTAATAGCCTCTGCAGAGCTTTCTTGCCCCTAAACGCTGAACCTAATTTTAAGATGCTTAACAATTGCTTGTCTGGAGGGACACAAAAAGGAAAGGGAGTAGCAGTTTTCTGTAGTACCAATGAACCTGTTTATACCTATGGATAACGATGGGCCAACAGGGAACAGAATTAAGGGCTGTGGGCTCACCTTGAAAGATTTCAGATTTAAATTTTAAGTGTGCTTTGCACCTGGTCTTGTTAAACCTTGTAAGATTCCTATGGGCCCACTTTTCAAGCTTGTCTGGCTCCCTCTGGTATCCTGTCCCTCCACTGTGTCAGCTGCACCATTCAGCTTGGTGTCTTCCAGGCCTTTCCATGATTCTGTGATTCTATGTGTGCTGGTTTTAACAATCATCAGGGAACTGAACTCCAAATGAGCCACTGTCTTTCCCCCACCCGTTCCAATAATGGAGACACAATAAGGAGATACTATGTAATGGAAATAACAATTTACTAATATCACAATAAACAATTTAGTGAAATTACAATAACCACAGCAGTATCAATAGCAAAAGGTGCACAAAAAGAAGGTGCCTTACCCACAAAATGTTTTCACCACGGGGAACAGAGAAAAATGCTTCTAAAAACAACACGAGGTGTGATCTCCAAATAAAGGCAATATGATAAGGAGAGTTTCCACAGTGTAATGTTCACCCCCACCCCTCCACCTAGGCCGAAAAGAGTGGAAAGCAGGGACAAAACAAAACCTGAAAGCTAGTTCATCTGAACATAGGATGGTTCAGCTGCTGGCTAAACTCAGTGCTTTGCAGTTTCTTGAACCTCCAACTCTTCACTGCTTGGAGCTGTCCACTTTAACACTGCAACTACTGTAGTAGTGCTCTGGAAAAAAAAGGGGAGGAGGGAAAAAACTGGTGGGCAGCAGAAGGGACCAAGTTCACCATGGTTTAGGGGGACAGTCCACTCTGCTTCTGTGACCGAGGCAAGAATGGTGAATTTCTGGTGTCTGACCTCTGCTTTTTCTTGCTGCAACTGTGCCCCCTAGCAATGATGTGGGTGGTATTGAATAAACAGTGCTAAAAACTCTACCCCTTTTTCTCTATAATCGGAACACTGTGGACATGTTTAAAATGCTGTCACATTATACAGAGTACACCAGAAATTATATTTCAGAGAAAAATGAAAATGCTTAAATCTAAAAAAATGTAAAAGTTTGAAATAGAGTTGAAGTGATTTTGTTAAAATGAGATTATATTAGTAAACCTGATAAACTTTCTTCATCTCTCTCTTTCTTCTGTCAAGGAGATTAACACTTTGGAAATGCGCTGCAGTTCTGAAAGGTGGGAAGGGTCATATCTTCAACTCCATATAAAATACAATCCTGTGCCTGTTTGTAATGGTTTCTATTTCAGCGCTGCAGATGGGTAGCGGATCTGTGCTTCTTTGGCTCTTCTAGTGCCTTATTGAGTTCTGAATCAGTTTTGTACCTGATTTGTCTTCCTTTCCAAATCCATTTGGGAGCAAAGTCATTAAAGAGAAACAGGGACCCTTACAATATATCCTGCAATTCAGTCAGTGGCATATTGTTTTCTATTCAGCCGACTGGAAGATACTCACTTTGCACCTAGATGTTTAGAAGATTTGCCTCTTAAAAAAAATATTTACAGGCTAAAAAACATCTCTTAGATTAATTCACAGTAGCTGTAATGGCTTTGCTACTCATGTTCAGCTACACAGAAGTTTCAGTTCGTTTAGTTGCAGAGCTTAGTCAGCTATATCAGTTTGGTGACCATATAAATATATTTGAAGTATGTGTAACAGTCAGCTTTGGCATTTGTACATTCTTACTGAGTTCATGAGGACACAATGCACACGTGGATGAATTAATTCAGTAATTATGTCCTAAATTATCTTAATATTACCCTAGACTATAAAACAACATATGGAAGAAATATTTTTCAAGAACAAGCTTAGAAAGTTTGGTTCTTGTTTCATATTATCTTTCACGCATTTTCTGAACTTTAAATAAAAAATAAGATCCGAGAAATACAAATTTAATGTAAATATGTGGGTGCTTTGGTCTTCTGGCATACCACTGTATATTGTAGGTTTGTTACTCCCAGGAATTACTTCATCCTGCAATAAATAAGTATAGTATCAGTAAAATGTGTGTATAGATCTACTGAAAATGTTTAGCTACAATTATTGCTTCTAAAGAGATTAGCTCTCCCCTACGCCCACTGAACATTCTTCTTCCTTTGGCCAGGCAATATTTCCCTACTTTTTTTTAAAGAAATCACACCCTCCATATAAAAAAAGGGGATTACAAAGATTTCCCAAAGATATATGAGTTAAATTGCCGTCAGTCTCTAGTAGTAGTAGAGTGGTTAGTTCTGGAGTCTGGTGTTTCTGTCTTCGCATTGTTTTTCTCTTAGAGTGCCTCTAGGATCTGGGAGTTAAAAGTATAAAAAGCAATTTAACCAGAACATACACAATGATAAGCTTTATGGTGCTATAGTTATATGTCGCTATGACGAAATAAGGACACGACAACACAGCTTGGTCCACAGCAGAGCAGAGAGCGAGCCCCATTTATTGTTCTATTCCCTTTTTATATGTTAGAAACCCAGGTAGATGATTTGCTAGTGTCCAGTCACCCCCCGGTATGGTTGGCTGGATTCTACACCACCTCAATCAAAACGTATCATGCCTGGACCCACAACAGCTGTGGAAAACAGCAGGTGCTTATCTTACTGTTTTTCAAAACTTCCATGGGAAAGAAGGCTCTCTCACCAGCAGCCCTGGGCCGCCAGGCTCCAGACTGCTACAGTTACATGGTTTAACTCCTCTCCTAGTGTTTCAAGAAATTGGAAGGTCTACATAAATTCCCATTAAGGGAAAAGGCGGCAACAAAATTTTTAGTGTTACTTTGCTGTGAGAGGCACTGGCAGTTAGTGAATGTGAATTTAATTACACTTTAAAGATTTGGGCTCCTTTTAAGTCCCTGACAGTTATGAACTAAAGCTGTAGATCTCACAGTTCTAAATAATCACTATTATTATCTGAAAAGTAATGTTGCTTGGAAGACATGGCATTGCAATTGCCATACATCATTCCATGGGCTTAATTCTATGTCCTCAGCCCACGTTCTCATGGGGAGTAGAGCTGTCAAGGATTACAAAGCCTCATGCTGTCCCCCTTGGGCTGGAAGATAGAGCACACAGATCCCTCCAGTCTCTTCCGTAGATGGCTAGTGCTGCTAAACTGTGGAACCCCTAGTAGTGCAATTAGGTTGTCTCCTAAATTTGCTGGTTTGGATGCCCTCAGAGTGGTCAGCTGAACTTAATCTTTAGTCAATAACTAAATAAATAAAACCTTCAAACTAGCGCAAGACAAAACACTGAGTATTGGGTGATACTGAGACTTTTGTAGCACAAAACAAGATGGATTCTTATTTTCCCTGCAGTATAACCTTTCTATTTAAACAGTTCTGTGACGTTGTAAAATGCAGTTGCCTGTCTGAGCTGAGTCTTTTCAGTGATGTGAGTGCTTGTGTAGACACACAAAGTAGTGGGTTTCTAATGCACTCTGAAGGCTACAAGGTCTATAAAAGTTCCATAACCTTTGTAGAGTAGCCTGGTATGGTCAATATGCACTTTACCGGACTCTGAAGACTTATGAAGCAAGACTAACATCACTTCCCAGCAGCTAGTAGTTCGATCTTATTTAAGGCTACTGATGAGTCCAGGAAACATCCAGGAAGTAACTGATTACATTCCTCTGTCTCAGAAAAGCATGGCATCTCCTGTACTTGTGCTAAGCATGCACCAAATTTTAGTGATTGATACAAATAATAGTAATTCGAAAAGAGTGCCACAGTAAACTGATGCTACTGGGCTGTACTACAAGCTGTTAAAATAAGAATAAACTTTAGTTCTTGTAGTCAAAAATAGGGGAAGGTGTGGGAAGGGAAGGT
>VZRZ01003088.1:896-20121 GCA_013398175.1 Climacteris rufus
AAAAAAAATAGGAAATAAGTGTTGTCTCAGCAGCCCGGGGTGTGGTGTCGTGGCAAGAATCACTTGATCAATAGAAAAAAAAAACCAAACCAACTTACAGCACATTGATAAAGGCTTGGTGGAAAAGGGCGATCTTACAGCCAAGCAAGATCAAAACCACCAAATGTTGATTATTTGGTGTCTTGGTGTTCTTAATTCCAAAAAGTAGCCAACATCAAAGGGAGGTTTTCTATGTGCTTGTACCTACATTTGGGGAAATGAAAGAGCAGGGCAGAATGTGCAGCTCTGCAAGTGACCCATGTGCAGCCAGCAGTGTCTGATGCCTTATTAGACACGATAAGATCTGTGGAAATTGAGCCTGAATTTTAAAAGAAACTTCTGACAATCCTGTGCGGTGGCTTGTGAGTCAGCAGCTTGAGTGCAGGCAAGATCTGGAGCTTTTTCTTCTGCAAACTAAGACAGAAGCTGTCAAAGTGCGTGGTTGAGTGAGTGCTAATTGGATGTTCATCTCCAGCACCTTCGCTGCAGCACGGGGAGCTCTGCTAAGCTCGTGGTGCTTGGGCAGTTTTTCAGGTTCCTCTGCAATTTCAGCAGGGTATTTCCCTTTTCCAGGTGCTAACCAGCGCACGGCAAGGTTTGTAAGTGGTTGGCAGGCTTTTAGGCTTCACCTGACTGGCGCTGAATGGTCAGGCAGCTCAGTTTCTCCCTGCTTGGTGCTGTGTTTTCCCAGGAAGAGCTCCCGTTTGCAGGTGCAGCAGCATCCTTGTCCTCCTCCCAGCTTGTATCCAGAAAATCCTGTATTTCTGAGCAGCACAGAGGTGTACCAGTTCTCCAGAATAAAGCATGAGTAGCTTTGTGTTTATTCCTGCAGTATTCCTTAGGGTTTTCCAGGGAAAGGCCTTTGTCCTGCATGCACAGGTGCCCTTATCTTTACCACCAGTTACACAAATGAAAATAAACCAAGGGTGTGGATACATCTTCAGGCTGGGCCAAAAATACTGCGGCTGCAGTTTGCACAGGAAAACATAATAAACTTTCTGGTGCTTAAAATCAGAATATTTAGGCCAGGTACATTAATGCATAAAAGTACAGCTCTGTGATGTTGTCTGGTGAACCAAGAACGAACCAAGACTCCAACACCAAACAATTCAGCCCTACTTTTGTGCTGCAAGAAGTCTTCTAATACTGTAAATTACAGTAATTCGCAAATGCTCTTTTTAGGAAGGTGCTCTGAAATTATTCTCGTTTGAATTTGCCGAAGTGTGCTTTGTTTCCTGAATGTTTCCAGCCTGGAGTCGTGAACTTATTTATTCTGCTGAAGTACCCCCACCTCTGACTTTTCTCCCTGTTGAACTGGCTGCCTCAGAACAAAAGGGAAGGAAAAGTAATTCCAGTGTGTCAAAGATCTGCTTCCAAAATAACCACCTACTGCTGCCAAGCACTTTATTAGCAACTTCTCCCCACGATTGTTCCCTTTAATCTGCAGATCTCAAAGTGCCTTAGAAACGTCCTTTAGAGTGGTGGCTCAGGACTTTGCTGGAGGGAACCTGAAATATTTTTTGCCTCTGTTGCTCACTCTCTTCCCTCAACAGCAGCACGGGGAGGGAGAACCAGAGGTGCTGAGGTGCTGTGCCCGGCCCTCTCTGCTGCTTCCTCCTGGGATGCTCCTGTTGGGAAAGGAAAGTGACCCCTTGGCCACTGGGACGCAGGGAAAGCTGCTTTCTGCTCGTGGGAGACACATTTGCAGTTGGTGCTGGCCTAATGTAATAATTTTAGGCTGCTTTGTCACCACTGAAGTGATGAAGGCAGCTAGTGTGTGCCTGGTTTGTGTCATCCCTGGGGAGGCAAGGCTTGTTCATCGCTGGGAAAAGGGAAAACAGAGTGCAGTGGTGCATCCACACCAGGCCTGGGTGGTGCAGGCTCACCACATGGGTTGCTGTGGGTAGATAGGAGAAAATATCTCTGGGCTTCAAGTTGATAGAGACCTAAAAGGTTGGAAGCTCTGCCAGGCCCCTGTGGCCTTGAATTAGTAATTTCAGCTCATTTTAATAAAAAAAAGCTCCTGGACACACAGATCAATTTCTGTGTATGAAGGAAGGACTGGAACTCATAATTGGCACAGGATTCCAGGATGGAAGGGAATTTCTGTTTGCCTGCCCTGCAAAGGGAAGGCAGAGTCACCCAGCACGAGCTGCTGTGCCCTCGAGATGCTCCCTGGCATCCCTGGCCTAAAAGATTGGAACCTCTGCAGGGCTCCTGTGGCCTTGAATTAGTAATTTCAGCTCATGTTAATGAAAAAAAGCTCCTGGACACACAGATCAATTTCTGTGTATGAAGGAAGGACTGGAACTCATAATTGGCACAGGATTCCAGGATGGAAGGGAATTTCTGTTTGCCTGCCCTGCAAAGGGAAGGCAGAGTGCAGAGTCACCCAGCACGAGCTGCTGTGCCCTGGGAGATGCTCCCTGGCCTAAAAGATTGGAAGCTTTGCAAGGCTCCTGTGACCCTGAATTAGTAATTTCAGCTCATGTTAATAACCTCATGTTAATAAAAAAAAGCTCCTGGACACACAGATCAATTTCTGTGTATGAAAGAAGGACTGGAACTCATAATTGGCGCAGGATTCCAGGATGGAAGGGAATTTCTGTTTGCCTGCCCTGCAAAGGGAAGGCAGAGTCACCCAGCAGGAGCTGCTGTGCCCTGGGAGATGCTCCCTGGCACGGAGGGGAGAGCCACAGGGCAGTAATTACAGCAGATCTTGCTTTAATTGACTCTGAGCTTCCCATCTCCCTGACCAAGCCCATCCTGTGATGAACCTTTCCCTTCGAAGCAGCCTTAGAAATTTAACAAATCCATAACTGGACCAGAGAAAGGTTTGCTCCCAGAGAATTGCACTTGTGCCTGTTGGTAATTAGCTGACCTGGGCAGATGCCTCCTGGTGAGGCACAGCAGGGAGCTGTCTCTGGAGTGCTGGAGGATTTAAATTCCCTCCACTTGTGCCACAGCAACTCAAAAATGAGGAGTTGTGCTGGCCTGGAGGTGCACCACTGGTTCAGCTCAGCACTGCCAAGTACTGAAAGCAGAAGGGAGGTCCTGGTTATGCTGACACACGTTTGGGCAGGAGTTTATTCCTTGTTCCATTTCACTGCTTTCTTCCTAATTCCTCCTCACAGGACATTGCACAACTTCAGTGCTGTGTGTGCTTTCTGTCCTTCGGCTGACATCCGTTCCCCACGGAGCTGCTCCAGGGCTGGAGCCCCTCTGCTCTGGAGCCAGGCTGGGAGAGCTGGGGGTGCTCACCTGGAGCAGAGAAGGCTCCAGGGAGAGCTCAGAGCCCCTGCCAGGGCCTAAAGGGGCTCCAGGAGAGCGGGAGAGGGACTGGGGACAAGGGCTGGAGGGACGGGACACAGGGAATGGCTTCCCAGTGCCAGAGGGCAGGGTTAGATGGGATATTGGGAAGGAATTCCTGGCTGGGAGGGTGGGGAGGCCCTGGCACAGGGTGCCCAGAGAAGCTCTGGCTGCCCCTGGATCCCTGGAAGGGTCCAAGGCCAGGCTGGACAGGGCTTGGAGCACCTGGGACAGTGGAAGGTGTCCCTGCCCATGGCAGGGAATGGGATGGGATGAACTTGGAGGTCTCTTCCAACCCAAACCATTCTGGGATTCTCTGTCAAAATTACATCTCCTTTTTCTTATGGTTCAAGAAAAACAAGCCTGGCCTCTGTTCTACAAAACCACCATAAACCATTAAAAAATCTGCCTAGAAAGGAGCCTGGCCCAGCCCTTCCATCTCTTTGAAACCAGGTGGCGGTTTGGGGACATTTCTTGCAGATTTGTCCTTGCAGCTCCCCAGAAACAGGTGCTGCCCACCAAACACGAGCCACAGAGCGTGAGGCTGCCTGTCCTGTGTCCTTCCCCCTGTCCAGGGGACAGGGCTGGTGGTCAGCAGAGCTGGTGGCCAGCAGAGCTGGGCTGGGTCATCCAGGCCATGGCCACGCAGGCAAAGCTCCTGCACTCCTGCAGAGGAGGGTGGACAGGGCGTGGGGCAGGATTGCTTCTCTGTGGTGCCAGGGTGGGTCCTGTTCAGGTGAGTTTCGGAGTCAGGTTGTTGCTAAAGCACGTTTAAAAGTGACAGAATGAGTTAGGGGAGGAAGCAGAGACAGGGAACAATGAGAGGAGCAGGGGAAGGAGAGCTGAGCACCGAGTAACCAGTCAGGTTTTGTGCTGGGTGTGAATTCACTGGGCTCATATCTCTTGGATCAGAAGAGAGGACTGAGTGGAAAATCAAAGTTGATCCTCCCACTTTATGAATCTGAGAGACCTCCATCAAGAGAGTAACTCCGGGTGCTGGTGTGGCACCTTTCTCCTCTCTCACACATCAGGGAAGAAAGATTTGTGTCACACCCCTGAAAACTCTTTGCCTCGTTGACTAGAGTTAATCGATCAAGTTAGCATTAATCTGGGCCACAATCTTGTTTGGTTCTTAATGCTGGTTAATTGCAACGAAGTAATTTACATTTAATTAGAGTAAGGTAAGGTGTGGAGTTTGTCCTACTTCTTCATTCCTTGTTTAGGGTATGTGCTCACGGCAGATGGGAGCTGTGGGGTGGGCTTTGCTGAGACCCTGGAACCACAGAGCATTTTTAGCCTCCTGTACAGGAGGAGATGGACCTGCAGCCCTTTGGTGATGGCCAGCACTAAAACCAGCTAAAACTGAGCCTGGTGCTCCTGAAGGGCTGCTGTCTGGCAAAAAAAAAATCAATTTCCTGATTCTCAGCTGCCCTGAGTCCTGGCAGAGCAGCTGTGCCTAGCCCAGCACTGGCAGCTGGGACAAAACAACCGAACACACGGATTCTGAGTGGAGATTTATCAATGGCCAGGCCTGAACAAAACAAGGAAAGCAGGAGAGACTCCAAACTCCAAACTCCGAGCAGCTTCCCTCTACCTTCAGGAGGAGAAACTCGGGCATAGCTGGTGATGGAAAACATTAAATTTTGCATTTTTTTTTTAATGCTTGGAAAGATTTTCAAGAAAATCCTGAGACTGCAACTTGTAAGACCGGTCTGCCATCTTAAAAGCTGATTATGTGCAGATTTGATTGCAGAAAGGTCTTCTAAAGCATTCAGGCTATATTTAAGATAATGAGGTTTTGTTCCTTAATTCAATTTTGTCTCCCGTCTGGAAGAAATTAAAAATCCAAGCCATGCATCATTTAATTCCTTAAAAATGCCTCATAACCTGCTTTCCTGTCCTTGTCTGTGCCTTGGATGTGAATGTCTGTCTGGGCCAGGGGGTGGTGGGGTGGCAGCTGCCGTGGAGCCGATCCTGGGTCTCTGCTGTCCCTTCTGTCCTCTGGGTGTGTCACCACACAGACCACGGCCCTGTGCTGGGTCCTGCTCTGTTACTCTTCTCTCCCTGTCCTGGTGAAATAATCCTTGGAAGAGGAGCCCACTACACATTCCCAGCTGGTACTGCCTTGTGGAAACCTGTAATAAATGAGAATTTCCTCTCCAAAGAGCTTGTGGCCAACAATTGAATACGGTGGGGTCAAGAGTTGCCATCACCTGTCAGCATTTGAGTGGTACTAACAAATTTTTTATTTCCTTAGGGGAGCATCTCCTTGGCTGAAAAGCACGTGTTCTCTCTGAAAATAGTCTTAAGTTTGGGATTATAAAAATCTAAGCCTGGAACCCACAGTTTGGTCATTTTTTTGGCCATTTTAATTCTACATTTTGTTCTACTGCAGCTTTAATTCACTGACAGACACAGTTCCTCTCCTTTCTGTTGCCCAGTTGTTGGGAAGCTCGCAGAGACTCCCGGTGTGAATGCTGTGGCTGCTGTGTCCTGGCTGGCATTTTCTCTGGTCCCTGGGTCACCAGGGTCATTAATCCGTGCTGCTGGCACTGCTGCCCTGCCTGGGTGCTGTAAGGCAACACCCAGGGCGTGCTGGCTGCCTTTAGGATCCCTGTGTGTTCTCTCTGCCCTCATCCTTCCAAACCCATCCTTTTTCCTCCTCCTGGCTGCCCCCAGGTGATTTGGGTTGGTGTCAGAGGGAGCCTCACCTGGTGTGTTCCTTTTCCCACAGCCAGCCTGGAGGCATGGATGTGTGCTGTGATGCCGTAGGATTTCAGCTTTTATGTTTTTTCATTGTTCATTTCTAACCCTGCAATTCTTCAGTGTGTAACTCTGAACTCCACACAGAGTGTGAGCTGCTGTTTTGTTCCCATTTTGGTCGGACAGAACAATTCCTCTCCAGGCCTGAGGACCCCTCACTGTCTCAGGCCCCAAGAAATGTAAACCAAAGTGGGATGGGGGGAGCAAACTGGGGGTAAATCCCTTAATTACCTGAAGCTGTAATTGCAACACTAAACCCCAATGTGCAAATGGACCAAACTTACAAAAGGATGAAATCCCCTGACCCTTTGTCCATTTGGGGTGCAGCCCCTGGTGGGGCTCTGCCTGCTCTAAATGTCCCTGAAGGCCCTCCCTGAACACAAATAACTGCTTTTTACCCTGCTGATTCCCTGTGGGTTCTGTTTTTAGGTGGTGGCTGAGGAGGCAGGTGCTGTGGTGGCCGTGTGAGGTGTCTGAGTGCCTGTGTTGTGTCCCAGGTGCAGCGAGGCCGGAGGATGCTGTCCCGACTGCGCGCGGCCGCCGCTCCCTGGCGCAGCCTGCACACCAAGGAGAAGGGCAAGCCGCTCATGCTGAACCCACGCACCAACAAGGTGGGTACCCTGGCCTCCCCAGCCCCTCCTCTGCATCCCTTCCACTCCTGGCCTGGCTCATCTCCTCCTCTGCACCCTTTCCCACTCCTGGCCTGGCCCAGCACCATCTCTGCACCCCTCTCCCTCCCTGCCCCAGGACTGAGCCACCTCTGGCTGTGGGACACGTCCAGAAAAGGGCTCAGAGGATGGGGGACCTGGGGATCCCTTCAGGGCTGCTGCCTGAACACCTGCACCTTCTACCCCTGTACCTTCTACCCCAGGAAGAATTGCCTGAAGTCCCATCCCCAGGGGATAGGAATTGCCAGTTTCCTGGATTACTTCTGAAAGACAAGCAAAACATTGCTGTGTCAGGCTTTGAGTGCATCCAGTTTGCAGGAGAATTGCTTTTGAGTACTTTTTTTTAGTGATGGAAACCGAGAAAGCACAAGAATTTTAGGAGTAAATTCAGCAATAGCGTACCTGGCTCTGAGGCAGAGTTTCTCCTTCCTTTTATCCTTCCTATTTGCTTTAGCTAGGCCACAAGAATTTAAGTGAATATCCCAGTTATTGGAAAAAAACCCTAAACTACTAAAAATGCCCTGTTTCAAAATGGCCAAATAGGATAAAATACAGTAAATTTTGGGGTGTGACAGCTGAACTGGCTGTATTTATTCCTGCAATAGCAGATTGTGAGCCTTTAGCACCTTGCCAAAACCCAAGTTTTTTATTCCAATGTCATTTTTGAGAAAGTGGCAGTTGTTTGGGGCTTGGCTTTGAGCTGCAGCTCAATCCTTGGACCTGGCTTCCTGGGATTGGAGGTACCTCTGCACCTTGTACCTCACAACCCCCTGTGCCCAAGGCTGCTGGTCCTTGCTGATTCCTTGTTTTTTGGGCTGGAGGAAGCCAAGCAAAGCTTTAGCAGGCGGAGAGCCTGGCTTCACAGTTTGCACAGGTTAGTTCTGCCTTCAGTCTTGCTAAGGATAGAAGGTGTTAGCCTCTCTGTCCTAGTCCTGGCTTTTTCTTGGAAGACTGAGGATTGGGATGGAGCCATATCACTCAAGAAACATCCCTGTGCAGAGCCTAAAAGAGCATCTAAAAATAAACCCTGGTTGGAGCTAACTGGGAGGTAGAGCTATCACGTTAATTCCATGCATTGAGGCAAACTTTTGAGAAAGTAGCTTTTTTGTTCCCTTCACAAAACTGTTCCTGTTTCCACAAGCCCATCCCCAATCTTTCTTTTTTTTCTTTTTTCTGGAGTAGTGGTGGCCTTCAGGAGTCTTGAAACCATTAAGGTGTAAATTAAACTGGTGAGGAAGCAGATGAGGGCCTTTGGTAGCTGATCCAAGATGTTTGAGGTGGTTAAGAAAGGTGACAAATCCACCTGCCTCTGGCAGGGCGTTTCCTGAACAATGGATCCTGGATCTTTTCTCCCTTCCCTTTGCCCTCTGGACAGCAGAGTGCAAGATGCCTGCACAAATCCAGGTTGCCTCAAGACACAGAGAGAACTGTGGAAGGTAGAGACTGGCTGGCTGCAAAAGTAAAATTCAGATTGCTGTGCCAGGGAGGGAGAAAAGAGTAAATTGGTGTGATTTGTCAAGATCAGGTTATCTCCAGACTTTCTGAGCTATGAAGACTTCAGCATGCCAGTGGAAATTACTTCAGCCCCTGTCAGCTTTTCCAAATGCTGATTATGCAACAGTGTTCAGAAACAAGAACAATAGGTCATTCTTGCTGTTTTTCTAGGGGTAATATCCTTCCATTTTTAATTTTTTTTTAAAACCCTGGAATTCTCTACTGGACTCGGCACAATGCAATTTTTTTTTTTTAATTATTTTTCTTTTTGAGGAGGAGGAGGGAAGAGCAGGGAGCTTCTGGCTAATGGCAATTGATTTTTTGAATTTTTTAATGCCTCCAAGAAATTACACTGGTGAGAGGGAAACCCATTCTGCACTGGTTTGGCTCTGTTGTACCAGTCTGTCCTTCCTGCTGATGCCTTTTAGAATGGATCTGTGAGCTGATGAAGGGATACTGCTTGGTGCTGGCTGCAGTATCCGTGCAGATATGCATTTTGGATATTCAGCAGAGAAATCAATGATTTATTAAACACACCAAGTACTTTACCCCGTGTGCTTTCCTTGCCCACAGTGCCTCAAGTGCATATATATCTGTTATCTAGGTACAGGCACAGATAAAGGGTGCTGCCTCTTGCTGGCAGCTTCCTGAGATTATCATGTTTTATTTGCTTGTATTTAATTTTTACAGTCCTCTTTCAACTGTGCAGAACATTTGGTGTCCCCTAACACACGTGTCCCCGAACCAAGACCTGCAGAAGGACAGCAGCAGTGTCAGAAGCCAGCCCTGAGCCTTGTGCAAACTGATCTGCTCTTCTCCTTGGCCACTTTTCTCTTTTAATGTTTGTTTTTTTTCCTTTTCTTGCCCACCCTTACCTGCCTTTTGCAGGTGGACACTACATATCCACTATCTGGTTTGGGTTTTTGTGTTTATTGCTGCAGCCAGAGCGTTGCAGAGCCTGCTGCAGCCGTGCTGGCATCCTCTGCTGCTCAGAGTTTGCTGGGATGTTGGATTGCTGCTCCCTGACAGGAATTCCAGTTGCAGTGAATTGCCTGCAGCACCTTCTGTTCTGCTGAGATCCCTGCTGTGCCAGAGCAGCACTTCAAGCTTGCTGGACTCTTCTAACACTGTTAGGACAATCTGATTGTTCATTACTGGGTGTTAAACTGTTAATTACATTGTGTGGCCCTTCAGAGGGGCCAGGATTTGTGCTGCCAGTGCAGGACAGATGATGCCTGAGTGCACGATCCCTGGCTTGGGGGATGTCTGTTCTGCCACGTGGAGTGGCATCAGCATGCCTTTATCTCCACTGTAAAGTTATTTTTACCTTTGCTTTCTGTGGCTTGCAGAAAATTTGTGGCTCGGAATAGTTTGTGACACTTCCCTGTGTTTCAGTTGGCGATTTTGGTTGTGCCATCAGTTCTTCTCGTGGAGCTGTATTTCACACAGCTGATTCCATTACTCCTTTTCCTATGTCTGTTCCTCAAGATTGTCACAGAATCCCGGAGTCACTGAGGTTGAACAAGCCCATGGAACCCAAGCTGTGCCTGATCTCCCCCTTGTCCCCACCCCAGAGCCCTGAGTGCCACATCCAGACCTTCCCTGGACACCTTCAGGGATGGGCACTCCAAACCTCCCTGGGCAGTTCCAAGGCCTGACCATCCTTTCCATGGAGAAATTCCTCCTGATGTCCACAAGCTCCTCCTGCCCTGACAGTGCCTCTCAAATTTTCAGCCTCAGCAGGTGTCTTTAGGACATTGTAGACGCACAGGGTTGTAAGTATCTGTGTGCCTGGGCACATGGGCATGGATAAAAATTAGAAAAGGATTCACTGACAGGCTCATAAGTGGCAGGTTAATTCCAGGCTGATCCTGAGGAATTTCCCCATGTCTATCTTTCCTCTAGGTGGTCATCTTCTCATGTGTTATTTCACAGTTTCATCTGTATTCATTCCTAGCTTTTTCAGCCCAATTTGTTTTCAGCCGTGTCTTACTGAATATTTCCAGAAACTGTGATGGATTCGCCTTTGTGTAAAAAATCATTTTTCTTCACAAGTTGTGCATGATCTCACTCACTTCTGGGAAATGCTCTAACAGTGTGTTTCCAATTCAGAACAGAAAGGAAACAGAAAAAACCCAACCCAAAGTCAAAGCTGAAATAAATAGGATAGGACAAGAGACTGTGAAGGAAAGATTGTCTTAGCTTGAAGATCTGAAAGCAGATGTTCCCCTCCCCTTCCACTGCCCTTTCTCACCGTGCTGGTTTTGACTCATTTGAATTATTTTAATACTTTTTAGGGTTAGAGTCAGCTGGGTTGAGCAGCCAGGGTTTAGAATATGTAATGCCCGGGTGGTGGCTTCCTGGAGAACCAGGATAAACAGGATGTGCAGATGTAATGCACAGGGTGAGTGGCTCGTTGCTAAGAAATGCAGTGCTTGAAATGTTACCAGCAGCTTCTGATCAGCCAGGAGGAGAGATCCTAGAAAGCAGGAAACTGACAGAAACTGTGCATTCCCCAAAAGTCCCAGCACAATTCTGTGTCCTGCCCAGCTGGTGTGGGCATGGAGGGATTCTCGGATGGAGTTTGCCTCTGCAGCTTTTGTCAGCTTCCCTGAGATCTGCGTGCTTCCAGAAGGAATTAAATGGGCAAAGATGGAACTGTTTAATCTGTAACCAGGTGCCAGAGGCGGTGGGAGGTGTGGAACCTCAGGTGGCTGCGCTCAGCACCTGCGGGCTGCTGCGAGGGGTGCGGGAAGGAAGGGCTCTGCCTGGGGTTGTTTGTTGTAGGATTAGTGCCCTTCAAGGAGAAGAAGAGCAGCCACACGTGCTCAGCTGGGAAAACAGCAGCGTGATGAGCTGTCCCTGAGGTGCTCAGCCATCCTGCTCACAATTTGCAGTGCCATGGCCATGGGAAATGTACCCCAGGGAGGGTAAAGACTTCCTTGGCAGGGTGTAAAGACTTTCAGTTCTGGATTTTCCCCCTTTTTTTTCCAGCAGAATGGGAAAAAAAAAAAACAAACCTGCTTTTCCAGCAGCTTTTTTAGCCGTAGCCACATCATTAGCAAATGAGACAATGGTGGGTTGGCTAAGTGTGGTTCACCAGCCAAAGTGATTTACATCTGGTTCCACTCTTACAGAGGATGTACAAGGCCTGGTGGCATCTTTGCCAGCAGAGATGAAGGTGTTTAGAGGGTTATTACCTAATGGAGATCTGGGTTATTTCACAGTGCAACATTGCCGTGCTGTGTCAGCCACACCCTCCAGACTGTGCTGATTCTGGGAGAATAAAGGTAGAAATTTGAGTTTAAAAAAATAAAGGAAGAAAGAAATCAAAAGAGTTTTACATATTCTCACCCTGTTCTCATAAATGCTGGGCAACTTTGAATCTCTGGTTGAGATGGCAAAGACACCTTTGATTCTTATGAATGAACTTTATTAATTTGCAGAGGAGGCATCTTGTGCAACAGTGACCTTTGCATTTAGCCTAAGGGAGCAAAGTCAAGAGAAGCAGCCCACAATCCAACATAAAACGCACTTGGTGTTCAGAATGCTTGGGATGCTGCTTCAAAGGCTGTGCTGCACTGCTGAATCTGTCCTAATAATTATTAGGAGCTACATGGAAACCATTTTTTAAATCTTCTGTGCAGCAGGCTGTCTCGTTTTCCAGACAGTGGCATGTTTGGATATGAACTGCCTGCACATCTCTATCAGTGGGGTTCTGGTTACATAGGGGAGCATTTATAGATCAGTTAAAAGTGCAGCCTCTTAGGGGTACGTGGCTGGAAGACTTTGCAGGTGGGGAAAGCCTATCACCAATGCTACTTCTGTACTGAGAAACCTCTCAGAATTACCTACTCGGGAGTGCTATAAAAGTCATGGCTTGCAGGATTCGGTTCTCCTTGATGCAAAGCAGGCAGCTGGAATAATTTGTGTGTGCTGGTATTTATAGCAGCACTGGCTTTGTGTGGTAGAGCCCAGTTGTTGCGAGGTGCCAGAGCTTGTGGATTAAAGGCACAGTTCATGGTGATTCAGTGTGAGCTTGTTTTAACTAAATACTGTCAACACTTTGCTTTGTTCACCTGTTTTTCCCTCCCCTCTCAGCAGAACATTGCTTTTGCTGCAGCAAATTTGTCCATGCGTATTAATTAATTAATCTGTGGGCTTTGAAGCGCGCTGAGCTTGCTCCTGGGTGCGCTCCCTGCCTTGTCTGTGCTGGCTTGGGAAGGACACCTGTTTGTCCTGAGCTGCAAAGGGGATTAAGGGAGTGAATCTGAGTGAAAGTCAGCACAGTGCACTCAGGGAGAGGACAGCCAGCACGGCAGGCTCAAAGGAAACCAAAAAGCAGTCCCTGCTGCTCAAACCCAGGCCATTACAGTGCTTAAGCACTTAATCCCAGGAAAAACTAGAGGGAATTTGGCCCTGAAGTGCCTGTGAGAACATCAGTCCCAGGGCTGCAAGTGGCTGAGTGCCTCCCGGCTCCTGGCTGCTCCTGCCGAGCTGTAATAGGGTCATAAAAAGAGGTGAAAGGGTGGTAAATGTGTAACGCTGCAGCTCCCAGGCACACCAGCCCTCCATCCTGTGGGATGCTGTGTGAGGGACAGGCTGCGGTCCCGAATCCAAAGCTAAATCCCAAATCCAAACCAGGAGGCAGCTCATGGTCACGGGCAGAGATATGAATGGGAATACAGCACGTGTTAAAAGGACTCAGGGGGTTTTATCACACTGCCCTGGACTAAATTTGTTCTGTTCCACATTTCTGTGTGGAGGCCGATGGCGTTCTGATTCCTGAGTTAGGCCTGGGCAGAAATGAAAGCATCTTTTAATGTGGTAATTTGTCATTGCCATGTAAATCAGCCACTGAAAGTACTCAGTATCACTTAAAAATTCACCGTGTTTGATACATGGAAAACCCGGGTTGCCTACAGACAGAAAAAATGTGAATAAAGTGACTAAAGAGGGGTCTCTGTCCTCAGGCCTCAGGGGAATTATCAGGGGCCCAGCCAGTCCCAGGTTCCACTGTACAGGGAAATAGGGAAAAGCCATATTCCAGTGTCATGCTAATAGTGGAAATTAGAAATTTAGTAGGCTTTATTTTCAAGACTTTTTGAAGGTCAGGAAGCAGGTTTTTCTAGTGAGACATTTCACTTAGAGTAAAATGTCAGTGTGGCAGCACTGAGGGGACTCTGGCCTTCCACAGGCCTCAAACTTTAGAGGCCTTGCTGACCCAGAGACTAAACTCCTTTTTATTTCTTCTTCTCCTTCCTCTAAACCTTGTAAATATTTTGGGATCATTTTTGTTTTTGTGGTGTCTAAAGCAGCAGTCAACACACAACAAATGTTTACCAGCTGCACTCAGCTTTGCAGCCTCAATCACTTGCAGTGCAAGCACAGTTTGTGTGGAGGAAGGCTTGTTTTTAAAAGACACAAACTGCTGATAGCAGCAGTCTGGGGGGTTTTTGAGGAAAAGGGGAAGAGAGCTGAGATGTGTCTTTGTGTGAAAGAAGAATTTGTGTTCACAGAGAATTCATATTTCTTGTGAAGTATGCAGAAGTGCAACTGAAGTAGGTCCTTTGCAATATACTAAATAAACCCTCTGGCATTCAGAGTGTGTTTTTGTGGGGTTTTCTCTCATGTCAATGCTGTTTATATGGTTGTGTTTCTAGTAGAAATGTTTGATTATTCACATCAGTTTTCTGAAAAAAAATACAACTAAAGTGGCTAAGGTAACTTTTACATCCCATTAAAAAAAAAAAAGAAAAAAAAGAAAAAGCAGCAGCAAATTTTAAAACTTCGGGAATGAGCTGTCATCTGAAATCTATTTATATTTTTTAGTGGAAGAATACTGGAGAATAACAATTAGATTGGGAAAGAAAACAGTGGTTTGAAAGTGACTCCTAACTACTACTGTCCTAGTAGAAAAAGGATAAATTGAAATCAGTACTTAGTGTCAAATCTATTACATGGAAGATTGACAGAAATGCAAATAAATACAGAAAAAAAATGATTTTAGGGTTAGATACTTGGAGTTTTCTGCAAGAAAGTGTTTTTTGCTAAACACTGAAGTTTTTTGGGTTTGTCCCTTTTTTTTTCCTTGCTTTCTAACTCTTCAAGTATTTTATTGCTGTAAACATAGTACAGAATTAGTACAGACAAGCAGGTGGACTGCTTAAGTCAATGTAGTCAAAACAACTGATACTGAATATGATTTAAATAAAAAAGAGAAAAATCAAGTAAAACTAGTAATTATTTTAATAATGGGATTTTTCCCTTAAGGAGTATTGTTCAGAAATTATTCAAGTGTGATGAATTACACTAGAACTGCACTCTTAAGTTAGAGGTTAATGGGTGTTCTTTCTACAAATACCTGTGAAAAGTCTGTTTTCACATAAGCAGAGGTGAAAATATTTGTGTTCTAATCTTAATTGATGTTTTCCACTGTCAAGTGGAAAAGTAGCTCAGTGCTCCATGAGGTACCAGCACGTCCCTCACAGCAGCTGCTCTGTGTGCCAGGCACAAAACCAGTTTTGTCAGATGTTATCATTAAGTAATTCAAATTAGGATTTAAATTACAATAAACATTTAAATTACAATAAACTAAAACTCTTCGCCCACCCTCAAACGGAGAAGAATGGGAAGTTTTTTTGGCTCTTCTGATGAGCTACAAACGAGGCTTTTTGGTAGTAGTAAAAATTAGTTGTATCCCTAATTAAAACTGAAGTGTTTGAGTTGAACTGTGATCTTAACAGAAGCATCAGGGCAATTCAGTGATCTGGCTGTGTTACTGAGTATGTAGAAAAAAGCAGCAAATGGAGCAATTCAGGTAAAAATCTGTGGACTAAACACAGATTAAGCCTGTGGTTGTGGGGACCAGAGTGGGTGACCTGTGGCTTTTCTGGTCTGGCCTTTTCAGGCCTTTTAGCAATATTGTTATTTTTCCATGAGTTCTTTTAGTCAGAAGCTTGAGATAAAACACAAGAGGCAGGAGATGTTTTCTTCGGTCTCAGTGGTTTATTAAATCTTATCTACAACACAGCTGCACAGGGGCTGCTCTCTCATTAACAGTGTGGTAAAATGGGCTCAAATCCAGTCTCAAGGTCAGTTATACTCCAAGTTGAACAATTATCTAATGCCACGTAGATTATTTTTAATGATAACCCAATAACCAGTTGTTCATAATCCGCATTGTGGGCTTTTTGAACCAATGCTAGAAAACACAGGTATGTGAAGAAAAAGAAGAAGAAGAAGAAGAAAGATGAAGTACAAATCCATACCTAAAACCCTCCATCTTGTGATACTCATACTATGGCATTCTATAAGCCTAAATTTCTACATTTCTATGTGTTTCACCCTGACATAACCTTAATTATACAGCAATAATTTGAGAGTTATCACACAATTGTGGGAGCCTTTCCCAGGGTCTAAGATCAAACGAGGTGTGTTTCTGAAGATCAAAATTGTCAGAGCTGAACGAGTGAAACTCTCAGAATTCAGGGTTCTGACAGTTCCACATGAAACAATTGGAAGAGCGGCTGTGATTTCACTGTTGAACCTGCCCCTGTCTGCACTGGGGCCTCTGGGCTGTTCTCTGGTTTCACAGAGAAGGGCACAGGGTTTGGTGGGAAGGTGTTGCCTTAGGTTTTAACCCTTATATTTTTCAAATTCTGTATTGCCTAGTGTGTAACTCTGGGATGCTTTATAGCCTGTGAGCTGTTCTCTCATGATAAAATGGACATAACAATATCTCTCTGTGCTTGCTCTTCAAGGACACTCAGACTGCCCAGGCCCAGCTTCTAAAGGGGAGGGGAAGCAAACTAGGGGGAAATTGCAAAGTTTAATTGGTGAATTGATGCTGATATGCAAATGGGCCAAACCTATAAAAGTGTGGAGAACTCGTGACTCGCTGTCCATTTTGGGTGATGCCCAAAATGTACCTTTGAAGGCCTTTTGAATAAACACCCACCTTTTATTCCCTTACTCCTGCCTAGTCTCAGTTTTTGGTCTGGCCTTGTCAGGCAACAAAGGGATGCTCACAAAGGGCCAGGAAAGCGCCAGGAGAGGCACCTGCCAGGGGATGAGGCGCGGGGAGCTGCGGTGTTGCCAGAACTGCTGACGGCCTCTCTCCCCTCCTTTCCAGGGCATGGCCTTTACCCTGCACGAACGGCAGATGCTTGGGTTGCAAGGACTGCTGCCTCCCAAAATAGAGACACAGGACATCCAAGCCTTGCGCTTCCACAAGAACCTGGCCAAAATGACCGACCCCTTGGAAAAGTAAGCGCTGCTCCGGCCTCGCTCTGCCACGCGAGCCAGCGGGAAAATCGGGAGTGGAAATGCCATGGGAACAGGAAAAGGCTGTGTGGGGATAACCTTTCTAATGCCTCCACTGGGTTTTTCAGTTGTTGGGTGTTGTTTTCACTTTGGCACTGAAAGCTGCTTTCAGTATGTGGTGAAATGAGGTTGAGAATCTCTTTTTTTAATATTCCATAGCAAAAGGGAATGTGTGAAAATTAGTAACAAAGCTGCCAGCCCTGCTGTCACCTCTATTTCAGTAATATGTAAAGTGGAGTGGCGGGTTGTTAGAGCAAAGGAGGTGGCATTTAGCCCATTCTATAAAAAATGAGCGATAATGAAGGTAAATTGAGCATTTGAGATATAAAAACCAGTGTTTAGCACATGCAGCAGTTACTGCTGGAAAGGAGCTACAAGGTTAGAATTTGAAGCCTCATAATGTATATTTTTAATATCAGCCTCTTGTTGTTTAACCCAGCGGTTTGGTGAGCAAACTGCAGAGGCTTTTGATGTCTTTTATTTTTAGAGTGCCACGTTTTTACCATCCTGTTGCTGCTTTCACACAACCCTGATGCACATCTGCATGCAAAAATACTCAGTCTCTTGCAGGCAAGGGGAGAACGGGAGTGGTTTGAGGTTCTCTGGAGCACATCAGAGCTCTTGTGTTCTCATCAGAGCTGAAAGGTGGCTCTGAAATCCACATTGCTGGTCCAGCACAGTCGTGTCATCTGTATTGGCCAGCTGCCCAGCTGCTGTGGCCTGAGACAAACTGCTAATTCATTGTCTTGGTGGTGTTGGTCAGCAGCACTGAGTGTGAATTGATACACAGAAAATTGGCGGGTAAACTTGCAAGAATTCAGATTTAATGTAATTTCATTTACAGATTTTAATTTAATTTGCACATGTACCTAAGTCCTTCAAAATGAACTTCCTGTTAGGGCTTAGTTTGTTTTAGAGGTGTGTTAATGTTAGGATTCACAAGACCTGATATTTTTTGGGTGAAAAAGTCTCTCACTGACGGTTTTGTAACAGTGATGAGACTCCCAGCTGCATCCTGCAGTAAATCCATGGGTTCCCTTTCATCACAGTGTGCATTAACTTGTTGGCATGCATGGTATGTCACATCCAGTACTTTAATTTCAGCTTTTTAGTACTGCTGCTCTCTCCTTCCCAACTTCTGTGTGGTGCTCCAAGCCTGACTTGAGGAGAAGCAGGAATTTCATGAGGAAATAATAGGAAACAAGTTTTTTTTTGCTTTCTCTTTTTTTCACAGTTTCAAATAAACCAAGAATGTGAATCAGTAAGTGGTGTTTTTGCTTGTTTTGCTGAACTGCAGGTATATCTACATAATGGGAATCCAGGAGAGAAACGAGAAGCTGTTCTACAGGGTGCTGCAGGATGACATAGAGCGGTTAATGCCAATTGTGTACACTCCCACAGTGGGCCTTGCCTGCTCCCAGTACGGCCACATCTTCAGGAGACCAAAGTAAGGACAGCAGATCAACACTGCTGCTGCTTTTATCATCATTTTTTCTATCCTTTCCTGAGGTTTGCAAATGCTTTGTTTCATTTTCATTTGCATTCGGTTACACAAGACTCATGGCAGTAAAGTTTGTTAAATAAGATCTCAAGATCTAATTTCTGTTGGGAAACAGAGCATTTGGAAGCAGACGTGGTGATGTCTCACATGAACACCCCAAGTGCAGGGCTTCAGCCCCATTTCCAGCTCTCCCTGGTTGCCACACAGCTCTTGAACTCCGAGGGGATTTCTCCAACGCTCAGAATCCGCTCTGAGGATCTGTGTGGGGACACAGCATTCAGAAGAAAGTGAATTGGAAGGGATTTCTGGATGTTGTCTGGTGGCACTCGCTGTCCCAGAGGGGTGACCTCAGGTGACTCCTCAGGTGCCTGCCTCTGGTCTGGCTTCCTGTCCCAGAGGGTGACTTCAGGTGACTCCTCAGGTGCCTGCCTCTGGTCTGGCTTCCTGTCCCAGAGGGTGACTTCAGGTGACTCCTCAGGTGCCTGCCTCTGGTCTGGCTTCCTGTCCCAGAGGGTGACTTCAGGTGACTCCTCAGGTGCCTGCCTCTGGTCTGGCTTCCTGTCCCAGAGGGTGACTTCAGGTGACTCCTCAGGTGCCTGCCTCTGGTCTGGCTTCCTGTCCCAGAGGGTGACTTCAGGTGACTCCTCAGGTGCCTGCCTCTGGTCTGGCTTCCTGTCCCAGAGGGTGACTTCAGTGGGTGCTCCAGGTACCTCTCCCTGTCCCCCAGGTCCCTGCCTCTGGTCTCACTCCTTGTCCCAGAGGGTGACTTCAAGTGACTCCTCAGGTCCCTGCTCCTGGTCTCACTCCATGTCCCAGAGGGGTAACTGCAGGTGGGTGCCTCAGGTACCTCTCCCNCTGCTCAGGTGCCTGCTCCTGGTCTGGCTCCCTGTGCAAGAGTTCAGGGGGGTGTCCCAGGTACCTCTCCCTGTCCCCCAGGTCCCTGCCTCTGGTCTCACTCCTTGTCCCAGAGGGTGACTTCAAGTGACTCCTCAGGTCCCTGCTCCTGGTCTCACTCCATGTCCCAGAGGGGTAACTGCAGGTGGGTGCCTCAGGTACCTCTCCCTGCCCCAGAGGGTGACTGCAGTGGGTGCCCCTGGTCTCACTCCCTTTCCCTAAGGGGTGACTT
>VZRZ01003090.1:15317-115000 GCA_013398175.1 Climacteris rufus
CCGAGCCGAGCGGCGCTGACCCCGTGTCCCCCGCGTCCCCCCGAGCGGGCGGCGCTGACCCGGCCCGTGTCCCCGGTGTCCCCCCGAGCCGGGCTGCGCTGCGGCACAAGGAGGAGATCAACACCCGCCTGCGCACCGCTCTTTGTCACCGGCGACCGCCCCCCCCCGTCCTAAGGCACGGGTGTGCCCTGCCCCGGGTTCCCCGCTCGCTGGTGCGGGAGTGTTTATAATACTATAAATACTATAATGCTGTAATGCTGTAATAAAGCGCGAGGCGGTGACCGGGGGTTGGCACCAGGGACGGCAGAGGGTTCTTTCCGCTGTTCCTGGGCCCTCCGCGCGCCTGCGGAGCCGGGAGTGCGCCGATTCGGCCAAAGTGCGGCTTGCCGGTAAAAATTGACATTTTCCAATCGACTCCTTGCAGACGCCCTTCGGCCTCCTCAGAGTGTTCAGCGTCGTGATCCCTTTCCTGTATGTTGGTACTCAGATCAGTAAGAACTTTGCAGCCTTACTTGAAGAACATGATATCTTTGTCCCAGAGGATGACGATGACGATGATTAAAGGGTAGGTCATTAACTGCACCAGCAATCTAATTATTTGTGCTTCCCGTTTGGCATGGGGCGGGGAGGAGAATCTCAGACAAGGAAATACAGCCAACAGCAGCTTAAAAGATGCATTTGCAGTTAAACATTTGGACACAGATTTGCCTTTGGCTATGAATTTTTTTGTTCTTTTATACCAGAATAGGCCAGACTGGTGTCCGTGAAATCTTCATACTGTGCATTTCTTAAATATCATAATAAACTGATGGTGGTTTAGATCTTGTCAGCTGAATCAGAAATAAACTGTAGTCAGTGAGAGTCTATACTGGAGACACAACAGAGGGATTTCAGTGTTACTACACTGCACATCCAAAGAAAGATGGAGCTGGTGAAGAGTCTGGAGCACAAGTCTTAGGAGGAGCAGCTGAGGGAGCTGGGGGTGTTTAACCTGAGGAAAAGGAGGCTCAGGAGAGACCTTATCACTCTCTACAACTACCAAGGCTGTAGGGTTCTGCCTCTTCTTCCAAGTAACAAGTGATAGGACAAGAGGAAATAGCCTCAGGTTGTGCTAGGGGAGGTTTAGATTTGGATATTAGGAAACATTTCACTGAAAGGGGTTATCCAGCATTGGAACAGGCTGCCCAGGGAAGTGGTGGAGTCACATGCCCTGAAAGTATTTAAGTGATGTGCAGATGTGGCACTTAAGGACATGGTTTAGCAGTGGACCTGGCAGTGCTGGGTTAACAATTGGGACTCAATGAACTTGAAGGTCTGTTCCAACCGAAACGATTCTTTGATTTTGTTCTACTTTTTTACCTGGTTTTTTTACCTGTCTTCTGATAACTCAAAGAAGGACTTTTTAAAAACAGAATCACTGAAATATCTGAAATTCTGATATAGATGAACAATGTAAGAGAATTCCAGAACTCATCGGAACAAGCTGTCTGGTGGCTGTTACAACACTGACCTCTGGAGTAGCTGGACTATTCAGACTCACTGCAGAAAGGAAGAGTGGAAATAATTCACCTTTATCTGCACTATGCTACACTTTCTACTATTTTATATTATTCTGTTTGTCTTGCCCTTGTGTAAAGATCTGAGCTTGGGTGTACTTGATTCTTTATAGAACAAAGAAACTGTTTTAAAGAAGTTCTTGTAAATAGTGTTGCTTTATAATCAGTTTGATGGATGTATTCCACTTGGTAAGGGGGTTTTCCAGCCTGCACTGTGCAGATAAAAACTGAGACTTAAAAGATTGTAAAGATTGCACTGGCCTTTTGGAAAGTCCCTTTATGTAAACCCCACCTTGTGTAGTTTTGGGTGGAGGGTACAGACTGAGCTCAGTAGTGTATCAGAAGAGTAACAGCTTGTTTTTTTATTTTCAGCACTGTAACAGAAGAACAGAAGGGAAAAAGCCGTTGACAAAGCAATGGTTCCAACATCTGTCACCTGTGTTTTGTCCTTCCTAAATGGGACAGGGGGCTTGGTATCCCCTTTTGCCAGTGAGTGTCCTGCACATCTCTCTGTGATGGAAATCTGTAGATCAGGGTTGAAGGAAGTGCTTGATAGCCCTGCATCCTTGCACACACAGGCTCACCTCATCAAAGACTGCTTGGGATGCCTTTAATTAGCAATATGGGAAACACTTAATTAAAGATCAAGAGATTGACATGTACTGCTTTGGTCGTGTGTTTTTATGCTTTATGTACCTGTGTCCTGGCACTTTTGTCATAACCTTTCTACCTCTGTATGTCTGTTTCGGTGGGGAGGTTCTCCTCATACTTATTTTCTCTTATGAGCCCTTTCATAACTCAGGTCTTACCTGCAGGATGTGAGGAATCCTAGGGAAAGCAGCAGCCCTGCAACACAGCCCTACTGAAGAATGGAGTGCACATTGACAGTGGCACTGTGGTTCAACAACCTAGCAGGTACATATGATGGAGGCTGTGTCACTGATGTCACCTCGCTGAAGATTAAATACAGTATTATCATCACAGAGTTAAAAGTTTGAGTAGCTTTGGTAAAAGGCTAAAATCACAGCATTTAATCTCTGAACACCAGCTCCAAGTATCTGATATTTCCTAGGCAGTTCCGTACTTCCTTTTGGATGTGCCCTGAAGTATTTGTTTTCTTAACTTTGTATAAACTTCAACTCCTCTCTTTATAGAAGTGTTTACTGTTTCATTTAAATTCTTGCACAATAGAATTGAAAGGGCTACTCTGCTGCCGTGGCACATGAAGAGTATCTTTAGTCACATCAGACCAGCTTTTTCTCATACTGAAACCTTGAGAGATGAGTCAATAATTTATTTTTTTTAAACCAGCATTGCCCTAGTGTCTCATGGTTTCTGGACACTGCGTCTGGCCTCTTCTCTTGACTGCCCACTTTCTCCTTCCTGGTGGTGTTGCTGTTGAAGTTACTTTTAATGTTGCACACATAGGGCACAGTGTATAGTTCAAATAGCCACATTTGCTCACTTCTTTGGCACAGCTTTTGATGTAACTCTCCAGCATAACTACTGAGAGAAAAGGGAGCCTGTGATCTGAGTAAGCCCAACAGCTGTAGATGAAGGCAGCTGTCAGCTTCTTGAGCCACTTGGTATGTGAGTTGCCCTCCTTCCCAAAGCCACCTGAGAAGTGTTTGTTCCAGTTCATCTCCTCTGAGGAGCCAAACGTGTACCTGCTCCTGTCTTCTATGCTGCCAAATTCCTTATTACTGCTTTATCCCACAGTCTCTCCTGGGCCCCTCCTGACTCTGTTAGCCCTGTCCTTAAAAACACTGCACCCCTGAAGCCCCAAGGTACACCTATGTACACATCCCTGAGGAGTGCTCACATGGGGAAGAAAGCCCCAGTATTCAGGCTGGATGAAACTAAGTTTTGAGGGTACTACAAACATCCAGTGCTGGTCACAGCTGGGGGAGCTCCAGCACCAAGTTACCTGCTGAAAACCTGTTCTGGCTGGTGACACATCAGATTCTCCTTACCCTTCTCAAAAGGGAGTAATTCCTGATTCAGTTGAGAAGGTGATGGTAGGACACCATCTCCTGGTAGGCTTCAGAAGCTCTTACAGAGCCTCCCTATTCTAGACAAGAGTACCAACGCCCCCTTTTCGACGCAATTTAATTTTACAGCAGAGAAATGAACTCTGCTAATGTTTTAATGCACGAGCCTTTAATTGCCTATTGGATTTTATATATTCTCTGTGAGGAAGTAAGGAGACTAGTGTCCAGTAAAAAAACACAAGGTCAACACTCATAGCATGAAACTGCAAGACAGCGCATGAATACAGATGAGCCTTAAGCACAAGAAAACTTCAGTGAGCACACTGGCTTTTCTGAAGACCTGCTCCTTGCCTCACAGAGCTGACACCTATGGATGGGGCTGCAGGCTAAGCACAAAGCCCCACAGCCAGGTTGTTTTTGTTATTCAGCAGACACCTCAGGGCAAGTGATGGGACAAATGCACTGAAAATACATGTTAACAAAACTAGGAAATCACAGCTCTTCAAACATAATCGCTTGCACAAGCTCTGCATTCACTTAGTCATTAGGCTCCCAATACGCTAGAGAATCTCTTGGTACGGAGGTTTCTTTCTGTTGTATAGAACTTTATTTGAAATATAAGGCAGGAAGATACAGAGCCAGTTTCTCAGGGATTGTGGCCTGCATAGAATTTGGACAGAAAGTCTTTAGGCTGCGGGGTTTCCGTCTCATGGAAGTACCTCATGACGTGAGTCCTCTGCTTCCACACGTGAATGGTTTCTTGAAGCTCCATTTTCCCCTGCACACAGAAAAAAGAATTTTAAACTGAGCCTGAGTCTAACCATGCAGCACTATGAAAGTTATTTGAATGCACTTAGAAACACCTAAGTAAAAAATAGGTGCATCAACAATTCTGTACTCCTACAGACTGCTTGCATCACCTACACTGTGACACAAATATGCTGTTCCTGCCTTGGGACTTACCTTGATGTCTCTGCAGCACAACCTCCCAGCCCTGTGAAATAGGCAAGAGACTCTGTCCCCTTCTTAAAACCTGCCTTATTTCACTCATGGCCAGCACGTCCCATAAAATTCTATATAACATTCCTAACTTTGAACATCTCTAGTGAACTTGTGTGAACAGCAAAACGTGAGCTGTAAAATTAACTGTTGTCAAGTGCTTTGCACCACTGTCACTGCCACAGAGATATGCAACTTCTTCAGGACTGCAGTGTATTGTACTGGTTTTGTAGGATGGCAGCACAGAGCAAAATGAGACTGCCTGGAATTGTCACCTACAGTACTATGCTATTTCCAGATTTTTGCATCATATAAAGACAGAGTAATTGTCTTGAAATGCAAAAAAACAGAACAGGTGAGCATGGCAGTCCTTTGCTGGAAGCATTTTAATGCATTAGAGCTGCAGAGGTCAGTTACTGCTGCTCAGACACATTTTGAAGCCTGGTGTGCTGATTATTGCTGTGAACCAGATAGGTCTCTCTGGCCTGAAGACACAGCCAGATGTGTTACAGAGTCAGGGTGTTCTGCCACCCAAAAGCAGCCTCCCACCCACAACCAGCCTCCCACCAAGTACTGACACTGTATGTATGTTTTTGAATGAGTGAAGAAAGCCATCTTCCAATCCAAAGAAGTACTGCAGAAAGTTCATTTTTAATAGTAAACTAGCAAGCAACACCGATTTCCCCTTTGATTGCTATTGTTAAGAAAAGCAAGCAAGCAACAAAAATAAACAATAAACTTAGTGTGTTTTAACTGCCGCTTTGCTTGACATACACTTGAATTCTAAAGCAGCCTCGTGCCTTATCAACAGGTTTGCTGACACAGATAAACCAACTCAACTGCAAGAGACAACCACTCCACAGACAGGCTGGTACGAGGTTGTCCCTCTCCTCCATTACACTCAACACCAGTTATCCACATTCCCTGCAGCTTCAACAAATCAGGAACAGCTGTGTGTACCTTAATAACCAGCATGTCTACCACCCGTGGATCCGTAATGTGGGCATTCTTCATGAACATCTCCCGCACCTTGTTACGCCCCTGTTTCACCGTGATGTCCAGCTGGTACAGGTGCACTAAGAGAAACACAACACCCACCGCGGTCATCCACGTCGCTCTGCACTTTTTCCACCGGCAACGTGCAACTCAACCCTACAAAACGCTACACGGTCACTCGTTCATGCGATGCCCGCCGACTTCACCAATGTCATTAAGGCCGTTCCGACCTTGAGCCCGCGCGGCCGGCCCCGCGGCCCTCACCCACCCGTGTTGGGCACCTCGCGGTACCAGGCCCGGTACAGCTCCCTGACGCGACGTTTCGCCTCGCCCAGGTCCCGGCTGAAGATCGGCTTCACAGCGGCCGACACCAGCCCCTTGCCGGCCACCGCCATCTTGCGGCCGCCCCTCCTTCCCCGCCGCCCGCGGGAACGCGCACGGCACGGCAACCTCTCCGATTGGCCGGCTGCGCTGCCACTCCAGCCCTCCGCGCCGCCAAGCCCTCATCTGATTGGTCAAAAGAAACGCCAATCACCGTCGTTTGCATGGGGTGGAGCAGCTGGTGGGCGGAGCCGTTTCGGGCCCCGCCTCCCGGGGCCGTCGGGCCCGCTCCGCCCCTCAGAACCCGCTCCTCCCTCAGGGCCGGGCGGGGCTGTGCCTTGGAATGATTTATTCGTTCCCTTTGCTCCCGAAACGTCGCAAACGGCTGCTGTTTGCTCGTGCAAGTGGACTTTCTTTCAGTGCACTCTTGCATGCTAGAAAGACAGTCCCTAGAATAGCTCTACCCACGTTTTTATCCAAATATACGAGTGCCCGTACCCCCTCTGAAGTTAAGTTCATGAAAACCTTGTCTTGAAACACACTTAGGTGTGTGCTGGCGGCTATAAACCCAAACACGTTCAGTTCAGTGTCATTGTACGGACGAGAAAAGTAACACCGAAAGGCTCTTTGAAGACGCGGATGTGGTGCTGGGTGTAAGGAGAGAAACCTCAAGTTATCTGAGGCAGCAGCACAGCAGGCAACCGCAAAGAGGACAGGCAAAAAAGAGGATTTCACATCACTTTTATTCTTTCAGGTTATTTTGTAGATGAAAAGCATAAATGTCCAGTTCCTGCTGAAGTACAAATCTTAACTATATTAATAAGTATTTGCATAATTCAATAGCTTTCATAGCTTCCAAAATTATTATTGCACAAAATTACTAGTGCACACGTACAATTTCAGGTTTTTGGGGTTTTGTTTTTGTTTTTGTTTTTTTTTAGCAGTGGTTTTACATATACGTACAAACTCCTTTTTGCTATCATCTTTTCCTATGTGGTTAAAAGGCAGGTATTACTCATTTAAACATCAACATATCTTTACATCTTGCAAAACAATTTGTCAGGAACATTGCAGGAAGAAAGAGAAAGGTAGCTCTGAAATCTACAGCCATACAGTTTCAAACAGTGTAATTCCATCCCTTTGTCAGTTCCAAACCTGCCCAAGAGCTGATTTTATGTAATGCCAAAAAAAAATTAACTAGAGAACATGATTAAACACCAGGATTTCTCTTTAAATGTATTTATAGGAATTTCTGCATCTCACAAATGACCTGCTTCTGTGGCTGAAACATCATATGGATTATTTATATACACCTTGGTATTTACTCCTTCTGGAGGCATAGCATCACATAAGGTTGTCAGGATTAAAACTTTCTTTGGGGCTATAAAAGAAGACAATGCAGTATTTGTGCAACACACGGGAGAATGTCATAAACAGGAAGGAATGAAGGGGACAGGTATGTCTTGGATGCTAAGATGCTTCAGGAGCACCACTCTGAAACTACATTTAAATATCACCTTGTTGTTGGAGCTGAAGCTCTCTTGTCTGATTTAAGATCCATGGCTAGAATTTAGCTAAACAAGACATCGGGCTAGATTCTTACTTTACACAGTTATGGCTTTCTGCACAGACCTGAGAGATTTTAAGTGGAACCCAGCATGATCCTGCCTAGACCCACAATGTTTCTGACAGCGTTTGGGTCAGGGGTGGTCTGTGAGTGAAAGGAGAGCAGTGTGCACTTATCTTGGGATAGCTCGCAACAGGAATGGGTGTGGGGAGTTCGTGAGAGCAAAGTGACCATCCTCCCGTGGCCTGGTCTGGTCCTCAGGGAGCACAAAAGTGAATTTCTGCAGGAGAGTGGTAAAGAAAAGAAAGAGCTCCATCCTGGCCAGCTGTTCTCCCAGGCAGACACGGCGACCTGCAAGACACGGAGTAGAAAGTGTCGGTCAAAGACACTAATTCACGCTGGAATCACCGCAGGGGAGGGGGGCAGATCACCCTCCTTCTGTGCTGCTGACTTGCAGCTGGATCCTCTCCTCAGATTTACCTGCTGAGAAGGGCAGGAAGGCCTCTGGTTTCACAAACTGCCCCTTTGCATCCAGGAAGTGTTCGGGGTAAAACTCGTTTGGTTTCTTCCAGACTGTCTCGTCCTTCAGCACGGAAGACAAGTTGGTGATGACTGTTGTCCCCTGCACTCCCCCCCAAGAGGAAACAACGTGGGTGAGAACAGCAGCATTATCTTGGCACAAGGTAACAGTGTTAGTCCCTCTTTAGTCCATGTCTCCCATCTAATAGCAGCCATCATTTGGTGCCTCAGCTTAAGGCACCCATCTCCACTTCTGCGTCTTATTTAAAGCAGAGGTAAAGCAGGGCACTTTTCCAATGGCATATGGTGCCTGCCCTACACTCTGAAGCATCTGAACTTTTGCAATTTGTATCCTTACAAAGGCTGTTGCATGCAAATGCCAATTTCATGGTTACACAGTGGAAACAGCCTCTGCTTCTCAGATCCTCCTGGACTTGTTTTATAGCTGCCGAGGAAAAGCTGACTGACAGACTTCAAAGCCCAAATTTCACAGGGACCATGAAAAATTGCAAAGCTTTCCCATTTCACATGTCAAGGTTCTAAGCCAGAGGAGACATCACAAGGCTACCAAAAAAAAAAAAAAAANAAAAGCAACAAAAAAAAAAAAAAAAAAAAAAAATCCCAGGCTTGAATTCTGACACTGCTGCCAGGGCAGCTGCCTGTCGCAGTGGAAGTGGTCTGAATGCTAGTGGCATTTGAGTAGCTTCAGAGGTTAGAATTTTAGCTACTACCATCTCAGGAAGCCCAGTAAGCTGGTGCTGAGTGCCTCCAGAGAGCCTGTTAGGCTTCTTCTGACACGGGCAGTGAATATTACAGCTCATTGAGAGGAAAGGAAACCTTTGCACTGAGCTGCCACTGCAGCTGGGTTCCCATACAACCAGCAAAAACCTAGAGCACAAATATGACCATCTGCCTGAATTTAGCATTTCCAAATGTCCTATTTCAGTGCTCAACAACACTGTAATTGGAGCTGGAAGTGCAACACTGCAGACTTGGATGGGGTCGTCCCCACCCCGTGCGTGGCACCTGCCCAAGGACAGGATGCTGTAGTGCTTATCTGATCATGGTCACCTTGGGGATAAAGAAGCCTTGCAGCTCGGTGTCCCGGTACGTCATGTGAGGCACCCCGGCAGGAACGATATCCCCTAAGCGCTGCACTTCATGGATCACCGCGTTAGTGTAAGGCATGCTCGCTTGGTCCTTCATGGTGACGCATCTCTCTCTGCCAATCACCTTATCAATCTCTGCTTGGACCTTCTCTGGCAGCAGAACACATAAGGAATTAGAGGACCCTTAGATAAACAGAAGGGGCTGGTACAAGCTGAAGGAAGACTGGCTGCATGAGACTGTAGGCACCGTGTGAGAGCAGGATAAGCAAATAGAGACAGGGACAGAAATCAGATGGGAGGGCATTTTTCAGTTAACCGATGTCATCTGTATAACTATTCTTTGCTCACAGTGCCCCACTTGACGTGCTACCTTACCCTGCTTCTATGCAGCTTGAAGAGTACCTGGTCATGCAGCATTAGAGAATTTAAACCAATCAGCATCTATTCCAAAAACTGGAAGAGGGTACACTGACCACTGCAAGTCCCCAGGTGAAGCCTTCAAAATTAAGGCAAGAGCGAACTTGCCCTTCCCACCCCAGTCTTTTTTATCAGGACATCCCCCCGCCAGAACAGCTGTTTGGGAAGTGGTTCTCCTGGTTTTTGCTAGACCAACCATCACCAAAGCTGTTCCTCATTGCAAAATCCCCAGACCATGGAGAGATGTTCTGTCTCCATGCAGAAAGATGAGGCTTGAAGGGAAGAGGCCACACCTCTGCCTGTTTCTGACTTACTCTGTATTTCCGGGTGGAGCAGCATATACAGCAATGCCCACCGGAGAGTGGTGGAGGTGGTCTCAGAACCAGCTGTAAACAAGTCTAAGGCCACCAGACGAAGGTTTTTGTAGTGGAAACCGTTCTCTTCAGCTGCCTTACCCTGTGGAGAGCAAACAAGTGGGTGATTGGAGGTGGCATATTTGCTGGGCAGGAAGACCATTGTCCAGAGAAGTACTCAGAAGCACTAGATCGATTTTTTAGTGTGTGTTCCCATTTTTCATTGGGAGAGTAGAGCACAACACAGGCAACAGTCTGAGCACAACTGATGTACTTCATAATCCGGTTACCTTCTGTGTTTGAAGGTCTTCAACCACCTCCCATACACTGAGAGAAGAATGCTACACCTGCCTTCATGACAGAAGCAAACACATTGTGCTCCCAGCTCAAACAGTCCGCAAGCCCCTGCCACTTGCTATAACATCTTCCCCCAGAGGAGGTGGAACACAGTTATTCAGGTTTGATCAGATGATAAACCCTACAGTGTAGAGAGGAGGCTGCACAGATGTGGCAAATACAAAATTAGCATTATTTTAAGGGAGTTATCTCTAGCTATGCATTACAGATTCTTGCTCCTCCTTCCCTGATATTTTCTTACAATTGGAAAAAAAAAAAAAAAAGGATCAGGGTATTATTGCTGCCTATTAAGTCTGCAACACCACTTTCAGCAAAACTGGTCTCTCATCCAAATGCTAATTGAGCTCAAATTTTTAGCATATGAGATATGACAAGCTCTCTGCATGAGTTCATTCGCTTGTCTTTTCTAATCCTCTTTATAATTCCCTTTCCTAGGGACTGGCTTCTGTTAAGTTATGCTGTATATTTTGATGCTGTTGTAATATGGATAGCAATTAATAATGCATTTAAGACTCAACTGTTATTCCAACAGAAGATCTCAGACAGGGGAGTTTGGGACTGACTTGACCTAAGTTAACTCAGGAGAGGGATTTATCAGTCTGCCTTATCAGGTGATCTTAGTCAACAGAAGAGAGATGTCACAAGAGGCAGCATGGTCAGGCTCACATCCACCCCCAAGCTGCACTGCTCAGTGCAGGGTAACGTGGGTTGCATTGCCACGCCCAGTGCATGGGCTGGAAGTGGAGGTGCCTGACACCGCAGCATGGCAGGGTTTGTTATGCAGAGCAGCAGTCCGGCCTGAGGACTTCAATGGTGGAAGCAATTTGCAAGCAAAATTTGCTAATATTGCTCATCTGGCACTTGAAATTTAGTGAATTCATGTGCAGAAACATATGGTGGATGGATGGGCTGACACAAATACCTTTGATTTTATATTGACTTTGTGCCTGACTGAGTTGAAGGAAAGACCCCTTTTAATTTCAGTGAAGTTCAGATTTAGGCTTTCCTCTGATATGTAGGGAAGTAGTTCTTAGCACACAATTAAAAAGTATATATCCCAAAGGAGACACCATTGTTTTAAGTCATAACTTGGTTTAAAGACAAGCTGTGGACTGCAAAATGACACCAAAAAGTCAGTCTGTTGCTCCAGTTTTGTAACTGATTTTGAGGCATTAGTGATTGAGGCACTGACATTACACAGAATCTTGCATGTTGACTTGTTCCCTGGTGCACACTTAGGACTATTAGTGAATTCTCAATCATTGCCTTTTAAAAGCCTTCAAGTTGTTGTAGGATGGAAAGAAGGAAGTTGCTAGACTGAAGTAAACGTGAGGGTAGAGAATGGGAACTAGAACATCAGCAGATAATATGGTGACTTAATAAAAGGGGTTGCAGCATGAAGAACACCTTTCTTCTCAAAATATAATGTGGAAAGTAAAAGTAGGAAATTAGTTAGTAAGAAGTTTTATACAGCTCTATGAGGAAAGTCAGCTTCTATGAACAAGCTTGAACAGGCAAAGAAACTGCCCTGACCCTGGAGGGTTTGCTGGTGTCACCCTACCTTCTCCATTTCCTTTAAAAACACATCTGTGAGATCTCGGGTATAAGCAGGGTCCCAGGTCTTCATATGCTTATTTATGAGCACATCTATGAAGTCCATGAATGCCTTTTGTCCTTTAAAGACTCTCTGTGACAATCCAGGGAGGCGCATCAAAATGGGCACCACGTTAAGAAGCTGGGGTGTGAGAACCAGAGAGAGAGAGAAAGAGAGAGAAGATATTATGTGATGCAAAAAAATAAAACTGATGAAAACATAAATTTCTCAAGCAAGAGAGAGCAGCTTCTGACAACTTGTGATATACCTGAGGCAGGAATCCAGTTTCTTCATTCAGGGTTTCTTGAAACAAATGTGACAGCTTGTTGAATGTCTCATCACCGTACTCAAAACGCTCTCCAAAGACAATGGTGCAGATCATGTTGCAGACCGCATTATTTAGAGGAACATGGATATCAAAAGATTTACCTGAAAATGGGAATGGAGACCATGCCATGAAGCTCAGCAACACCAAGCTGTTGGACCTCATCTGTCAGCAACGAGACTACACAAATACCTCCTTGATGCCACCAGGAGAAAAAGCCTCCAAGCCACTCAAAGCATCATACTAGGAAGTGAAGATCATCTCATGCTTGCTAACATTTGTTTGATCTGTGTTTAAAGGAGAAAACTCCCAAGAAAAGCTGGGTTTCAGGGTTGTTCTGTGACTTGACAGGTAACACTTTGTTTTGTGTTGGATGACAGGCTGTGAACTCTCAGCTGCACTTTTATTGCATGTGGTAATATCAATATATTCCACTAAACTTCATAAAGGTTATAGTTACTCAGCTCTGGGAATAAGTCTATTTTACCTCTCTATTTCTAATTTCCTAATTGTTTACTATTTCAAACAGATTAGTGTTACAGTAGCCCCACTGTGTAAAGTAGAAGTGGCTCCAAAGAATGCATATAGATTAGAAACACTGCATTTGGGAAGAGAGCACTGCATGCAAACAAGAGTGGCTGTAGTATTACTTCTCTCTGTATCACTGTATTGCCTTTTTCTGTGATTTCCCCATCCCTGTGGATGTCACAAACCTTTTTCAGACTTGATTGCAGAACAAAGAAATCCAGCTTCCTCTACCACTCGCTCCTCCAAGGATTTCTTTCCCATGCCAAAGTTCCTCAGGGTAGAGAGTGCAAATCTCCTTACTTCCTTCCAGACATGCCCATATCTTGCTACAACAATCCCTGGAATTGTGGATGACCAAGAAATGTCAGATATCTGACTTGTGCATCAAGCAAATTTTGCTAGAGAACAGCAATTGTGAGTCTGAAGGTACAGGTCTGTGTGGACGGATGAAACAGTCTGACCTTGTGAAGCTTGTTCATACAGCAGTTCTGAAATGGATCACTGCACCTTCTAATGCCTGTGCACGGCTAGCAAAGGTGCAGGGGGAATTCAATGGGAGCAACAAGAGCTGCTACAGATAAGGGAATCACCCCTCCAAACCATTCAGCATTGTTCCCTTCACTTGAGTGAACTGGGCAGCAGCTTGTGCCACCGTACAGGAGCTGAGGATGAGATGTGAGCAGGATGCTGGATAATACTCTGTCTTGGATGAAAGTCACCATATTTTTTTGGGACAACAACTTGCATGTAACATTTTGCATAAGCACTTTGTTTTACAAAAGCACCATAAGCACTAATCACTGGGTGTTGGGTGCTGGCAGGAAAGTTGTACCTCACACAGCTGAAGAGGTGTGTGCTTGCACCAGGAGCTGTACTACACCCACATGATTAAAGGGGAGCCCCCATTTAATCACATCTGAGTTTGTCACCACCAAAGAGTGCCAGGCATACAAGGAGATTGACCAGGGGGATGTGAGAAGATGCACAGTACTGAGAAAATCTTCCCTCTACCCCATCCTTCTCATGCTAGTGCCAGCAAGGAATGTCTATTTTCATGGGACTTGCCTTCAGAATTCTTTCCATAGCCCAGATGTTCATATATTGCAAAGCTTGGCCGGTCAGCAAAGTCCTCTGATTTGTTGACCAGGGCTTCCTTCACCATTTTATACCCATTCAGCACTACCACATTGGTCCAGCAGTTCTGGAGACTGAAGATGTTTCCAAACTTCTTCTGAAGCTGCCAAGATAAAAAGGCATGTCCCTGAAAATGAGCTGAGTGTAATGTCAGAAATATCACCATATCCTTCCTTAGGGTCTTATTTAGTAATTTTTGAGGTGCTTTTATTCAGAGGTATTCAGCTGATCTTTGACCTTTATCTTTGCAATGCAATGCCTCGGAGCAGTGGCAAGCAGCAGCTGAAGCAGGGATCAATGCTCTGTAAGTGGAAAAATTTAGAATATACCTATCCTGGCTAAACTGTTGCCAAGAACATTGTGCAAGTATTTTTGATTTTGTCAAGAACTTTTTTGGGGATTTTCAAAGACTGCATGCTCAATAATGAATTAATTCTTAATGTTGCTATTTATTTTGGTCTGAAAGACTAAGTTTTGAGTTAGTCTACTTCTGCTGAAGGAAATTTTTATGATAAGGTGATATGTAATTTCTTTCTAAAGATGCATTTTTTCCTACAGATCTACCCAGAGCCAGGTTTCCAGAAACATGGTTGGAAAAGGCAGTTCCACACTGGAGTTTCAGATCAGCTTTCACCTTAAAAGGAGTGTACACATCTGGTATGACTGGCAACTGGCACACACCCTACATCTGCTGTGACCTGTAAGCCTCATAATGCTGACAGCAGGATGGCTGCACAGGTAATCCTGTCAGCCATACACTCACCAGGGGAGCTGGCCATGGAGCAAAGTCTTCTCAGGTAGACAAGCCCTTTAATGGGACATAGGCTCCTGGGGAGGCAGGTTAAAGCTCCCCTGCTAAACAGGAACACTGAACAAAGCTCAGGAGCATGTTACTCAAAGACAGTGCAATTCTAGTGATGCCCCACTGTTTTTTTGTTTCGTTTTGTTTTGGGTTTTTTTGGGGTATTTTTGTTTTTTGGTTTTTTTTTTGTTTAAAAGCAAAGACTCTTCATTTCTGCACTGCAGCATTGCAAGGAATTTAAATACTTAATACTGTATTTGCAGTAGGGTTGAAAAGGGACTTAGCACTTCACTGGCACTAGAAATACATCATTAGAAATGATTACTGGTCAAGATTGTGGTTAGCATGACCCTGACGTGATATGATTTGAAAATTGTAAGCTTTTGGACTACATGCAAGCAAATAATACAAATGCTATATTTAGTTTCTCCATTTGGCAGGTTTTGGACAGACAGCTGAACAGCGCTGTCCTAGAAAAGAGGCCTTTAGGGTTTGCAAGCTGAAGCACAAAACCCCCGTGGTTTATCTGCCACAAACTCTGCTGTGTTTTTCCTTTGAGAAAAGCTAAGCCCTGACTTTGAATAGGAACGCTACCGAGATTTTGGGCCTTGCTGCTGGGGCAAATCCCACAAGCTGATCTCTTTAACTGAAACTGTCACATTCCTGCAGGCATGCTTCAGTAACTCCCAGGGAAGCCTGCCATTCCTGCAGCCACATTCCCAGCCCACAGATACTTGTTTGTCTTCCCTTGTTTGTACATCTCCCTGTTCCTTTGCCCCTAGGCCTACCCACGTGTTAGATTGGTAGCCAGCTCTACAGCATCACCTGTCACTGAGGGCACAGCAGTGTCTTCCACTGAGCTCACACAGAGATGGGGAGATAGAGGTTGGGAAGGGTTGGTGTGTGATTTTCTCCTCATCTGTGTTTGCCAGGTCAGTGTCCTCAGGCAGTGATTTGCTTCCTCCTGGAATTTGGAGAGGGCATTGCCCTTGGTTTTGTACAAAGGTAGTGATACTGAAATTGGCACAAAATAAACTTTCTAGCACAATTTGAAGTATTAGAAAGCAGGCATTCTTTACTGTAGATCTGGACTCTCTAATAGAATGTGTGTCACGAAACTTTACAACAGGGTATTTCTTCCATCATGATCATACATATTCATTACAGCATGCTTCCTAGCTGCTACATAAACATCATGTTTCCTAGGATTAACTTGCATCTGCCTCCTACTGGAAGTTCTTTTATGGTCCTAGAGGGTCATCTAAAGGTGTCTGGTGGTCATACGCACTGAGTGCTTCAAAATGACAGGTGACCTTTCCTTGAACTTTTTCTTTGGGCTGTTGTTTCTTGTTACATAACTTGCCAAAACCCTCACTAATTCCTCATTATCTCTTTCTCCACTGTTTCCAGCTACGTTAATCATCCTGTGTACATACCTTTACATTCTTTTCTCTTTTTTGCTAGTTAGTGTTTAAGCTCTATCTAGCAACTTCAGGGGAGCTGAACATTTCTATTCTCTGTAGACGACGCCAGGGTGTGACCCACCCCTCCTGGGCCCACGTGGATTGTACATGGAGTGTTTCATTGTAGGGGCTGCACTCACCTGGGCGAAGGAGCGGGTGGGGTTGTGGAAGTCAACGGAGAGCATGGTCCCGACGAACGGCAGCGACACCGGGCCCGGCGGGTAATGGCTCCACTTCCTTCTGCGCTTCATGAAGTCAAGCAGTAGGACAAACACTGTAAGGAAAATTGCCGGTATAGAGATGTTGCTCCAGAGGGATGACAGCTGGGACCCCAGCCATTGGAGCAATGCCATCTTGTAGCCTGTCTACTCCTTGGTCTTCCTCTTTTGACCCAAGACTGTTTCTGCCTCCTTTTGCCTTTTCTCCTCTCTCTCACTTTCTTCCCCAGCCCCTTTGTCCTTGCTTTCTCCTCTTCACCACTCTGCCTTTTTCTGCTGCTCCTCTCTCCCTGCACTTGCTGGCCTTTGATTGTGAAACTTGGCTTAAACCCTAAGCTCCTCCTCTGCTCAGTTCAGCCTTAGAGGAGTGGTGATGAGAATCATCCCTCCTCCTCCTCCCCCTCCTTTTCCTCCAAAGCCAGAGCTCAGAGGCCCCTTTGTTCCTACTGAAAGTGGCATCTGCTGGCAATGGTGCCCTCAGTGGGGCAGGACTGGGTGAGTTCTGGGTGGGTGGGTGCCTTCTCCCACAGCCAAGGAAAAGTTCACAATAAGCAGCCAGTCTTGTTGCATTCTCATGGGGTGACTTTGAAAGAGTTTGTTTAAATGTGCGTCACCTTCTTGTTAGTACAGGCAAGTCAGAGAAGAAGCTGCTCCTAAAAACAGCTCACCCGGGTTTCTGTTTGCAGGCTAAGGATAGGTTCCATTGAAACTCGAGAAAGCTCAGGTTAGGTCAACCATTCCCTTACAGAAAGCACTTGTCACAGAAATTAGCCTAAAACAGTGACCTGAGACTTCAAAAATAATTTCTGTTTCTAGGATTAACAATTTTTATCAAACTCCAAATGTCAGTCAGCGCGATGACCTCAGCTTTTGTAGAATACAGCCCAGCTACAAGTAAAAGAAATCACATGTATCACAAGGTGCCTCGAATTTCCAGCCTTTGGGGCAGCAGCAATGCCAACACAATTGCAGAGTGAGTCAAAGTGTTTCCTAAAGCAGCACAGCTGTGCACCCCTGGCATCTCTGCCATCGGAGATCAATAAACCTCGCTCTTAGGACAGTCAGCTCTAGATAAAAAGAAGCAGTAAACCCATCACAGCTTGATCTGTGATCTCAGCGTGTTCAGAGAAAAACTCCTAATGGAGTTTTTTTCCTAATTGCTGCAGCAGTAATGGAGGGCTCAGGCTGCAGAGTGATGCACCTGCAAATGCTGTGCAGGCAGCTCTGGTGTGCAGCCAGGGCCTCACATGCCCCTTCCCCTGGAAGGCACCTCAGCTCTCATTATCTGTGTGCTGAGGTTACTTTGCTGGAGTCTCTACAGCAGGATCCTGTTTTGAAAGCATCATGACTCAGAGTTCAGGGTTTGTCTCAAGTAGCTGTAAACAAACATACGTGGCATGGAAAACAACTGGGGGAATTAGCAGTCCCCACACAACTGCAGAACTGTGATTTCTTTTGAGTTACAGAGACATGCCAGGAGAGTTCACACGCCTGGAGAGCTGCCACAGATGGATATGGGAAAGCCAGGCTGGAAACAGTGAGGAGTGGTTGTGTGTTGTGCAGGGGAATGCCCAGAGCTTTGCCATGGGACAGTAATGGGCCAGATGAGTGCCTGTGGATGAGGAGAAGGTGGCAAAGCTCCATGGGCAATGTTGTGCCAGGCACTCACTTCAGGCTTCTTGATAAAGGAGAGGAAGTCAACAGAGCCGTTTCCCACAAGCACAGGCCTGGCCCTGACTCATGGTGTGCTGTAGCTGCAAGGGCTGCATGGCCAGGCACAATCAGGGTGGTTCCTCGAGCGTGCTGAAGACAATTTTGTGACACAGGGGATTGGTGAGACAGCGGGAGGAGATGCTGTTGGGTTTGCTGTTCACAAAAAAAAGGAAGAATTGGTCCAGAACATAATGGTCAAGGGTAAGTTTGCCTGCAGCAACCATGAACCTGTGAAATACTAAATCCTGCAAGAAATCAGCAGTATAAATAGCATTACTGCCTTTGTCTTCAGGAGAGCAGGTTTCACTTCATTCAGGCATCTGTTCGGCAGGATCCCCAAGGGAGATGCCCTGGAGAGTGAAGGGGCCCAGGAGAGCTGGTCGTTGTTCAAGGGCAGCCTCCTGAAGGCACTTATTACCTTGGCACTATAAAGCCTTTAACACCATTTTCTACATTATCGTTGTAGCTAAATCAGTGACATACAGACTGGCAAGGTAGATGATAAAGTGGGTGGATGATTGTTCAGATTGTGGGGCCCAAAGGGTTGGGATCAGCAGTACAGAGTCCAGCTAGTGCATGATCACTGGTGATGTCCCTCAGGTATCTGTACTGGGGCTGATAAAGTTTTGATTATTTACAACGTAGCTGACTGGGACAGAAAGCACTCTTGGCAAGTCCAGCCTGGGAGAGGTAATCAGAGCTGAAGTATCTTTTCAGAATGGCCTGGGAGTTTGTTGGCTGCTGAGTACCCACCATATTTCAAACAGCTCTGCTGTGAGGTCTCAGGAGACAGAGCTGCAGCTGAGTCCTCTACTCAGTGGGCTGGCTTGAGCAGGAGATGGTTGAATGATAAAAGGTGATCAAGGGCTTCCTCCCACATTGATTTTCATGACCCATGCACTCAGATGCCAAGTGAAAAGATGGGAAATGTGGTCCCAAGAATGTCAGGGGACATTTCCTGATCACCCCACCAGTCAAAGGAAGTTACCTTGCCTATTTTACTTTAATTTGAGCTTGATCTTTATGAACTTCATCTGAAAAATATCCACCTGGGTCCTTTCAGTTTTGCTTACCTTGGCTAGAGACGATGGTCAGACTTGCATCATTCACCTGCAGGCTCTAACAAGGATGGTTGATAGGAATTCAGGAAGTGGATTTAATTTTAATGAACATCACCTTGGAAGGCCATCAGAAGAGGAACTCTGCAGCTGCTCTGCTTCCTGTGGCTCAGCCTTGACGTACAGTGACAAAGCCACAACCTGAGAAATGCATCAGCTTAAGAAAAAAAAAAAAACCTACACAGAGTTCCCAATTTACATGTTTCCAAAAAGTCACTTGGTAAATATCCTTTCCTGCAAACTTGACAGCTCCTCCACTTCTGGCTAGTAGCATGGACTGCCAGTCCTGCAAAGGACTGGAACAACTGCTGTAGCTTTGTAATTTCAAAAGAACCGTTTTCAAAGCCAGCAAAGAAACAATAGACAACAAATCTCTTCCTGACAGAGAGAAAGAGAAAAGGGTAATTATTCTTCTGAAGAATGAAAGATGTTCATTTGCATTTCTTTTCAATAAAGTAATATTTTGAGCAATTTTCAAGTCAGGGAAAATCCAAATCCATACATATTAATTTTAGCTAGCTGCTGCCCTGCTGTGCTGGGTGCATGTCTTTGACTGTGCACAGTCAATTAAGAGACCAGCTAAGTGAAATTACAGAAGTTCCATGCAGACATCACCATTATTTAACTGAAGAACCTGCAATACAAACGGAAAGGCAGCTTTACGAAAAAGGTTATTAATATTGCAAAACAGAGTATCCAGAAGTAAGGTAATGCAAGAGTTGCCCTTTTTTGTTGGTTCTTGGGGTTTTTTTGGGTTTTTTAGGCAATTTTAGTTGAGCCTTTTTTGTTCATATAGTCCATAAGATCATATTTCATTGTAATTGCATGCTGTATTTCCTTTTTGAAGGACCCTCCCTTTATTCAGTGCACAGAATAGATGATGATCATTTACAAATCTGGTTTTAATTACAGCATTTGGCTTCAAAGCCTATTTTGCCACCTACTGTTCACACCCTGCCTATAAGGGTGTTTTAGATGGGCTTTTCCACGGTGGTCATCTGTGCCTGCATGGGTGCAGAGCAGGCAGTTTTTGTACCCAGAGCATCCCTCTGAGATGCCGCCAGTGGAGGCAAATGACCTTCTAAGTGTTGGTACCCGAGAGAAAACGTCTAGAAGCTGCCACACACAGCTGCCCAGGGCCCGTGCCCAGCTCCCAGCTGGGGCTGCAAGCCACTTCTGCAGATCTTCCTGCAGGATCACAGCTTTGGCACCCTGGACCTGAAGGCCACAGATTAGTGCCTGTTTGTGAAAACTGCTGTTTCAGTAATTACCCAGCATCTCCTTTCTCCGTAGAGGTGGGGTGAAAAACTTTCAATGGCCAAAGAAACTTCTTCCTTCCCTCCTTCTCTCCCTTAAGCCTGGAGCCAGCCAGGAAGCACTGGTCACATAGCACGAACATTTCCTTGAGCTTTCAGGATTTTTTCCTCCAATTCCCAGCAGGCTTTCCCCTAAACACCTCAGTTGTAGATGGACCCAAAACTCAGCACTTTTTCATTCTGGAGGAGCAAAGCCTCTTGGAACAACACTGGTTAGTGTGAAGCCTGCTGCTCTCATTCCCTGAGTCTCCGTCTCTCAGGCTACAGCACAGCTGGGGCTGCTGAAGACCCCAGAAACCTTTCCTCTTCAGTAGAGTCTTCTAAACCGAGAAGACCTGGTCTCCCACCTTGTACCAGACTTTTTTGGTCCTTCCTCCACCTCCTTTTTCCAGCCCACAATCTCTTTTGCCTGTTTTGCCTTCACTCAGATGGCCTCTCCCCCTGACCATTTTGGTGCTGGAAGGGGCAAGGGGTGCATGGCAGAGCCCAGCTTCACACTTGTCATTCACCCTTAGCAGCCCTGGCAGCCGGCACCAAGCACCACCTGCTCTGCTCAGACATCTCGGGGGAGTTTTAGATGGAAAGCTGAGAGCTCTATCAAGCACATGCAAACTGGGTTTTCAAGTGCTTGTAATGTAGCCAAGTTTGAGCACAGTTTTAGAGGGCTGGTGCAATGTGTCTTCCTAACAGAAAGCTGCCTCCTGCCAAATTTCACATGGAATGCTTCAAAGCATTAAACTGAGAAAGGAAAATATCACCAGAAATTTTTCTAACGGGTTAGGAGAAGGTCAGATAAACAATGGATTTCTAAGAATGATGTCAGCCATTAGAAAGGGATTAAAAAATTTTTGGCTGAATGTTCCCAAACAAATTTAGCTTGAGGCACAACCCCAACTCAGGAAATTTTAGTCTCAGCTGGTTCATTGTGACTTTCTTGGCCTTCAGATGGGGGTTTTAAACATTGGAAGTACTTCTACAGCCTTAAGATGGACTGTGCTAACAGCTTGTTCATAATAAAACAGTCAGCAGAACTGAAATAGCCAAGTCTTTCATAGTTACTGTTACTATGACTTACTGCCAGCCTTCCCACATTGCAAAGAAATCTGTTCTTCAGGCTTTTCTTCCTTAAATTCCCCACGGCTTCCTATCCTTTTTTCCTATATCAATCACAGCAGTTCACTTATCACCAAAGTGAGTTGTAGTTGGACTCTCACCCATCCCTCCCCATGCCACCCCGTCCTGTGCCATCCCATCCCCATACATGTCCCTTGCTCTTAAAGAGCAATGAATGAACTTGGTACTGAAAGCAAGGCATGTCTTGGGCCCCATCTTTCACCCCAGAGAGAGACAACTCTGTGCTGGTGCTGGAAGATGTCAAGGAGACGGGCTCCAGTGATGCTGTGAGTAGTCTGGCAGAGTGAGCTGTGCAGTCACTGCAAGCATCAATATCTGGATGAATAAAGCAGCTGCTGAGATGAAATCACCCTTAGAAAAACCTCAGACAGCAAGGGCTGAAAAATTGAAATGATAAGAGCAGAATGGTTTTATTTTGACTTGACATTTCACAGAGCTTGAGATGATGCAGGACTGAGCTTGCACATACACACAACACTGCCCAGCACGGGTTTCACCAGTTCAGCAAGCTCAGGGTAGTTACATGCCCTAACAGCATCCTTGTCATGTTAACTGGGGTTAAAGCAGAGATCAAAACAAGCTGGCTTGGTTTTAATTGCCAAATTCAAGTTCAGGTCCTCCCACAGGCCTTAATTCCTCAGGCTGAAATGTTCCTACTGTTACTTCAATCTGAGTTAGACAAACAGAGCTCAGCACACGCAATTTCTACACTCAGCATGAGGAGGTCATGATGCAAGGTGCTGCTTTGCACAGGCTGTGGTACCAGCACTGGTCCAAAACACCTCGTGAAAATTCTGTTAAACCTTTGTGATGTGTCTGAGCTCTGGGAAGATGCCTGCTCATTCGGAAAATGACTGGCAGCAGTTGCCTTGACTCACACTCTCTTGTGAAACTGTCAGAAAAATATGGCTTACGCCCCCGATACCATGGGCTGTTGATTTCTCTCAGCTGCTGGTTTTGGTTTCTTGCTTTTTAAGCTTCTCAGGAGCTGTGAATATATGGCTTTTCTTTTCATTTTTGGTTTAATACTGATACCTTGGGGTTTTTCTTTGCTCTAATGAGAGTATCCAGGGGAATTTTGGACACAGCTGCTGGCTGAAGTCCTGTTACTAATTTTTTTCCATAAGAGATGCATTTAAATCCATCTGGGAAAACTCATCCTACTTTCCTAAAGTGTGCAATCAGTGAGACACCTTTGAAAATAATTGTGTGATTAAATACATGTTTTGGAAGCCAGACAGACAAAAGCATCTTGGTTCAGTTTCTGCCATTGATTTGCCCTGTGAGTTGGAGGCAAGCACTCAGCTGGCTCCATTTCCTCGCTTGTAAAATGTGTTTAATGGAGCTGTTTACTTAGTTGTGAGAAAGAATCTACAAATCTTGGTGCAAGGGATGTTAATGAGCACTGATACCATAATTATTACAAAGCAAAGAGATAGGTTGCCAAAGGTCTCAGAACAGAGATTAAAACAGATAAAGAGCTAATTTGAAGACTCGCTTTTGTTCCAGAAAGTGTCTAGCTATGATCTTTTTCTTCTGGCAGAGGCAGTATTGCACAGAATGCATTTTGCTGCTGTTTCCATGCCTTGGAAGGCTAGTCAGGGATGCTGATTTTTCATAGTTAGGTCCTCAATTCAGTTATTTATGAATGAAAATAAAAAGGGAAGCTAATCTGGCTAAAAAGACAATCACATTTTTTACCTGTGCTTACAGCTCTCAGGAGCAGGCAGAATAACCTCGGGTGATGCAGTCTCCTCATAGGCAAGTCAGATTTCAGGTTTCAGCAATAATTCTCTCTCTTTTCACTCCAAGCTCATTAGCCTCTTTCTGATGGCTGCTGAACATCCCTGGCTTCCCAGGAAAGCATTCAGAGCAGCGTGTGCTCAGCACATCTCAGAAAGAGGAGATGAAGAGAGGCATTACCTCTGAAGCATACTTGCTGTTACAATTTCCTTACAGTTGATAAGGCAGAAGTGACTCTCTCTGTTCACATCACCTTCCTGCCAGCTTGGTGGCTGTGATTGCTCCAATGATAAGAGTAAAAATATTCCTGTTCTGGGAAAGTGGTGCATTATCTACTTGGTTGTTTAAGCACATTCTCAGTGATGGCACAGTGGTTCTTTTGGTGCACGCTGTTAGCTCCCGCCTCATCCGAGTGACACAGACACGTCCAGCACTGTGAGTGTGTGCTGCCACTCAGCTCAGGGGCCCTTTTCTCCCCTCGTGGCGCCACATTTGCACAGCTGCTTTGTGGAGGATAACTTGTGTTAGCTGCCCTGTCTCTGTGTGACACCGTGTGACACTGTGTGACAAGGTGTGCGGACACGCGCGCCTCTCCAATGCCGCCTTTCTGTGTGTTTGCCTTAGGCCAGGCCTGGCAGGTACAGCGGATTCTACAGGAACAGTGGAGCCGTACCTGGCCTGGGGCCCTGCTGTGCCAGTCTCTACAGAGGCATGGTAGAAGGTGCCTGCTCCCCATGAGTTTAAGGCTGAACTGTAGCAGAACTAAAGCACAGGACATCAAACACCAGCAACAGCCTGAGCAAACCGAGCCGTCACTTTTGCCCACGTGGGCTCAGACTGCCAGTGCGAGAGGGGCAACCCACCCTTCGTGGCAAAGGGCAACCAAGCCCTTGCAGGCAGAAGTGACACTTTCCCCCGAGTTTAAAAGACAGCGAACACAGGTTCAGTGCACTTGCACGACCTTGGCTGTTTCTGTAGCTAATTATTGACTTGCACAGACCCAGGGAGAGCCGTTCGCTGCTGCGTGGCCGGGCGTGCACCTCGCGGGGGGGGGGTACGTGCATATGTCCCAGCACTTTTTATCCACATGATACTAAGGCACTAAACTGAAAAAACTCAAACCTACAATTCTGATTATCTAAACCCTCTGTTAATAATTTCTGAGAGAATAGTATGCCCGTTATTTTGCTATTTTCATAAATAATGCAGCATCAAGCTCTCATTAACAATTTTCCATGGTTTTAGATGCACTTTTTCTGTCAGGATAAACAATGACTTGAATATAAGTCAGCATTTAGAAGGTTTTCTCAGTGTGCTGGAAACAGAAGATTGCTGTGTGTTACTATGACAGTGAAATGGGTTGCTTATATTTGATTTCTGTGTGATGCTCCTAATGATAGTTTATGCTTCACAAATCCAAATATGCATTGGAAATCAGAATGTGTATTTTTTTTTATGAATAGAAAATCCCCAAATAACTTTTGATTTGAAATATTGGCTCAGTTGTACTCACAGATGAATTAATAACAGTGGCACCATATGGAGTGAAATAGAAATTAAAAATTATGAAAGTGCAGGCAAGATCTTACTACTGGGTGCTTAGTTGGTCACTTACCTCTGGAGCTCCATCCCAAATGATCTGTAGGTTATTTGTGCCAATAGTGCTTCCTACACTCTCACAGCAATCATGCATAACAAGCTTATTTTTTTCTGTGCTCATTTGTAATTGTGGTTTTGTGTCATCAACAAAAATACCCGCTCTCTTTTACTCAGGAGGCATCCATGAGTAGTGGTCTTTCCACAGGAAGGAGGAAGGATCAAAGGTGGTGGCTGCAAGGGAAGCTGAAAAGAAAAGTAATTTCTTTGTGATTTTTAAGCTCACCAAAAGACTGAATGGATGCTGAAAGGCATCACTGCCATAAAGCTGTAGAGAAACACCCTGGGAGGTGTCAGGGCCTGCTCCTCTCCTTCTGATGCCAAAACAGCAAGAACCTTGACACAACCAGCTTTCCCACCTGCAGAGAAGCAGCAGTTTCCTTTAACTGCTGAATCCCAGGTTCCCTGGGAATGGCTGTGTGGCCTGGCCTGCAGCTCAGAACGAGGTGTCCCTGAGCACCAGCAACATGCAGGGCTGAGCTAGCCATGAAAAATGAAGACTTTTGAGGTAATAACACTTTTAAACTTTATGTTGGGTCGCTTAAAAAAACCACAAAAACCTGGAGATTTTCAAAGCCACGCCACAGATGGAGATGATAAACCCTAGTTCCATGGACTGAACACAGGCACTATGTGAGTTAATGCCTTTCTGTAGCTCCCTTCTCATTTGTGTTACTCCACAGTAAGACATACTGGCTCATATCCAGAAAGAGGGAAAGGCCTAATACAAATCCTCAATTACCTTATTGACTTAACTGCCCTTTATTGCCTATTTCAAGATCGAAGGTTTTTGATTTGTGTTCACTGTGTATTGAACTAAGGCCTAATACGTAGCATAACCTTTGCACTCCGATTTAAAAATTCAGCAGCTGTTCCTAATGTTACCTGTTTTCCTGTGCAACTCTTTTAAATTTGCTAGTGAAGGGCACCTCCTGTGCTGAGAGCTTTGTGGCAGATGGATCCCACCACCTGCATGCACCTGTGGACAAAGAATCCATGCGGGTCCGTACAAGCGCACCTTGCTGCTTGTGCTGCTGGAGGGAACAGCAGTAGAGGGAAAAGCTGCCAGCCCCAGCCAAGCTGATTTCTGTGGTCTCTGCTGTGTGAGAGCTGCCACTGATCACGCTGTCTTCTCCTGGCTGGTTACTCTGGGGAAGTGGCTTCAGACCCTCAGGTCAGAGGTGCCCCTCTCAGGGTCACACAGCACAGGAGTTTTCAGGTGGGAGCACGGTGTGGATGGAAAGGCTGCAGATCACACAAGAAGCCAAGGAAAAACAAAATTTGCCACCAAAAAGCATTCAGAGTGCAAATGCATTCACACCTCTCATTTGTTGCTGAGAGATGATGAAAATGAGCATCAAGTCCTCTCTCTCAACAGGTCCAGCAGTGCTGCCATCCCTGCTAGAAAGGCAGGCTGCAAAAAACCTCCTCTGAGAGAGAAACTTTCGTCTTCTGCCTCATCTGCTCCAACTCTGCCCTACAGATTACAAAGGGTGGTTTCTCATCAGCCTGCAGAATCAGGAGGTGCACGCAAAACCTCGGGTGAAACCCTGCTATACTTTCCCATAAGAGCTGGTGGAGCAGCCACAGGGCTCAGCGAGAGCAGGGCAAGGACTCTGTGTCATCCTTTGGTCACTCCCAGCTCCCTATCCTCTGTCCCCAGGGAAGCAGTGCCCGGGTTTTGCTGGAGTGCGAATTCAGAGCCTTAAGGTGGCAGCACCAGACAGCCCTCAAGGCTGTGTCCGCAGCTCGGGGCCGGCCAGGAGGTCGGCAAGGACAGAACCACCGAGGGCTGGGAGGCGGCAGCGATTGAAGACTGGGCGGGGGAGCAGGGAGGCACAGGAGGGCGCGCAGAGGTCGGGGCTGTGAGAAGGAAAGGGAAACTCCTTCCCACCCAAGAGGCCAGGGTGGATTTTGCACCGCATAGGATTCGGTGTGGAGGGCGAGGCCCTGCGGTTTCCACGCAAGGCTGAGATGGTTCAGCAGCCTGAGGAGGGCCCGTGCCGGCAGGGGTGGAAAGGCACCGCCGCCTGCCGTGCTCCGTGATGTGCAGGGCCTGGGGCTTCGGTCCCGCTTCCCTCAAGCAGGCTAGGCTTGGCTGGAGTCAGCCTGGAGACCTCTGATCTTCACCTGAACATCAGGTTTGTGGAAAAGTAGGATAAAAGCAAGCAGGGAACTAGCAGCGAATTCCAATTAGAAGCAAAGCTTTGAAGACTCTGGTCTTTGAGGCTCTGGTAGCTCTTTCCCAAAGGCTTCAGAACACAGGCAGTGATCGGCACTCCCCCATCTTCTGGGCTGCAGAGGGAGGGATTGAGGCACAGCTCCCTGCAGGAACTGGATCCAGAAGAAACATCTGCTGCTGTCCCAACTCCCCAAGCTACTCTGGACAGTTGCAGCAAAACCCTGCAGGTGTGCTGGATTTCGGGATTAAAACCACTGCTAAATATTTTCAGGGATCCGTGCAGCCTGCTGTCCGAACGTGTCATACCACCAGGAACTGCTGCTTGTATAGGCAGGGTGGAGTCAGATTTTTCTCTGAATGGCACAGCAACAGTGCAAGAGCCAAGTCACAAGCTGCAGCAATTAGAACTGTGACGAGATATAAAAGAGGGTTTGCTGCAGAATTTCAGGACTTCAGAGCTGCCTGGAGGATGAAGAGATGGGACAGGCCAAAAACCCAACTGGAGAAGTTACTGAAGTGTAACAGCACTGCAATAGCCACCAGATACTGAGGCAGCAACCTCTGCAGGAGCCTGGAGGTGCTGGGGCATTCTGTGTTGCCTGAGGGACAAAGTCCAGCTACAGATGCCCTTGATCCCACATCAGGGTGGGAGGGAGAGCTCCTGCACCCCAAATCCTTTGGGCTACAACTCCAAAGTAAAACCCTACAGTTACACCAAGGCAAATGATGACAAACTGGAGGAGTTACCTGCAAGCAACACAGACACGCAATACACAGATTACCTGTAAGTAATGTAAAAGATGAAGAAATGCAATGACAGCCTTACAGACACCTGAAATCCACGGAAACGAGAATGGAAGTGTCTCCACCTGGTCACACCTGTTACGAACCCTTGGGTGCTCTTTGAATCAGTGTGCCACAAGGCTTTTCAGAATGACTGGGGATACTTGTCTGCTCTGGCAATTACATGCTGCAGCAGAAATCAAGCTCAAACACTTGCTGTCAGTTGAGGCAGACGTGAAAACAAAGGGAAAATACTGGAGCTGCCGTGTTGTGTGGCTGAGAGAAGCTCATTTCAAGGATGAGCACTTAGGAAGTTGTGGGCTGAAGGTACAAAGACTGCTTATTTCATGGAAAGGGTTTTTTTTTGTTTCATGAACACTGCCTGTTTGCCAGACAGAGGCACTGAGACTCTGAATCATGACATTTTCGTTGCTGAAGTGCCCCCTGAACTCATGACAGACCTGAGCTCTGTTTTTTACCATTCCCAAGGCCATGAAAACTGGTCAATGAACATTTTTTGGCCACTACTGAACCTTTGTACTCATGTATTTCCAAACAGATGTATAGGCCTACCAATCAAAAAGATAAGTACCTCTGTTCTTAAAAACCACAAATTGGTATATCCTTAATTTAACCAGTGAAGAAAAGGGTAGGCCAAGGGCCTGTGGCAAACAGACATGGAAAGGCTGTTCAGGCAACTTGTTCTTTGTTTTGCACTATAAAGGACAAGAAAAGTTCCACCAGGCCCTGCATTGAACACTTAACTGCAGACTGGGAAAGGTTGTTTAGGTTTTTGATCAGCTATTCCTGAAGCCCAAATAGCTCCAATAAATGCTAAAAAGCAGGGGTGAATCTCATTCTCTCGGCAGAAATGGTAAATACAGGAGGCACAGACTTCTAGTGCCTGTCTCAAGCACCTCTTTCAAACAGGTCAAATGAAACCCTAGGAAATGAACATCAGCTGTTGTGTTGCACAGTTTCTGTGGCGTGCTACTGACTGCAGGTAGACAACTGAGATGAGGAATGTGTGAAGAGGGTCCAATCAACACAGATGACTTGGCCAACATTTCCTCTTGAAGCACAACACAGACTATCCCCTATTTGGAATAACCATTTGGATGTAAAAAGGGTTCTCTTTGTTAAAGAGTGGATTTCAGGGCCTGTTGCTGTGTAATCTACTAAATGACAGAGAATGGATTCTGTGGATACTTATCTGGACCGTTTTTCCAAAGCTCACACACGTGCAGCTTCACACAGAAAGGTCATCAGAACAGCCAGCTCCACCAGTGAGGCCCTCCAAGTGCCTTTCCAGTGGTCTCAGGTCTTCTCTCATGGCACAGCATTCCTTAGAAGGAGTACCAGGAAAAAAACCTTCCCTGACTTCTGCTGACCTGTTATTTCTCCATGACTCTTTCACATGATTAGGCCACTTGTAAAAGGTTTTCTCACCTCTCCTTGTTTTCAAGAGGAACTTTGGACCACAAAACTGCAGTGCTCAGCTCAAGGGTGAATCCACCCAATGTGGGTGGTGGTGGGCAGTGCTTGAGGCCAATGGGCCATGCTCCAAGCACAATTTGTCCCAGTTACTGGCAGTCACTGTTGCTGATTATTAGGGATTAGGATTGGTTTTAGTGTTTCTGTTAATAATTCGTACATCTTCTGATCTATTAATCTTCTAGACTGCAGCATTTCTGTGCTGTTTAAAAGATGCACTTTCTTTCCCTCTTCTGAAGCAGCAGACCACAAACTTGATGTTATGCTAAGTCCATCTTTCACACTTGTCATAAGGAATGCTTATACTTCTGCCATAGCAACATCTTTTCCAAGTCTTTTGTGTTCCTGTGGCAACTGTGGATGCTGTTGTTTTTAATAAAAATGAGTGGTGCAGCTGGAGTCATGAGGACTGCAACTCTCAATGTCCTCTTTAAGGCTGCAAATGCCCACTTTCACCTCACAGCTCTGGAAATTGTTCCTTCTCCTGGCACATTTTCCTGTCGTGTAAAGCCAAGAATGTTTCCTACTTGGAGGAGAACCAAACACAGCCCTGGAAATCTGCTTAGACACTATAAAATTGGGCCATTCTCTATGGCTTCTGGTTTTGGTTGCAGGAAAAGTCTCCATCAGCAGTATTGCAGAAGCCTGGCTTATTTTCTTGCAGAGTGCAGCTCTTTGGTTTCATTCCCAAATGGGCACTTACATTTTTGCCATCTATCACCTGTAAGGCAGTGATTCCTCCTCAGAAGATTTAGCCACAGCAGGACATCAGGTGAACAGACAGACTGCAACATCCACTTCACACAGCGGCCTCCTCATCTTGGTTTCCAAAGCAGCAAAATATTACAAAGCCCAGAAATGTTACATTGAATCAATCTTTGTTCTGCTTATGCACACAGTGCCTTCTTGCCTCTTTGAGATCCACTTCCAGCTGCCAGTTCTTAATTTCGTAGCACAACACTAAACAATCATTTGTCCACTTTTCTGTATTTCTTCTGACTATAAATGGGAACCATGAAAAGTCTTACTTGTAAGGTACTTCAATGCCAGGTGATGGAAAAGTCCACAAATAGATATTGTTATGCCCCAAAATCCAGGTCAAATATCTATTTACGGTAATTCCAACAGCCCCCAAAATAATGTCCTCAAAATAATCCACAATTTATAAGAATCTAATCATTCCAATTCTCTTCTGAGAGGGCAACCCAGTTCAAGTGACCAGGAACGTGGGTGAAAGAATAATTAAGTTTTCCTAATACAAATGCTGTGAAGTGTACAGACTTTCATTTTTTAATAAAACCGTGAAAAGTGGTGACATTTCTCTGATAAACTGGCTTCAGCTCAGAGGACTCTTGCTATACAATGCAAATTTGTCCTTACACCATATTTATCTTTAGTGCAAACACCTCCCAGTTCTTTCCCCAACAATTTCTCTGCCATTCTTTGCTGGTCCCCACTACAAGATGCAGCTCTGCAAATAAGCAATTTCAATAAAACTCAGAAAACCACTGCCATGCTGTATCTCAAAGCCAGGGAGCACTGACCTCCAAATCCACTGTGAACTCCAAGTCTGGCTGCTGGGTTGGCTACAACCCAAAAGCCCCCAGTGCAATACAGGTGGGATTTGCAGATAACCTGGCTGTGCTCACAGTCAGTAGCACATGCAAGCAGGTTTTATCATGCAGAGGAGAGCACGTCAGTCTGAATCCTGATCCCCAGCTCGAGTGGAACATTTCTTTCACAGGGGTTTGCTATGAGCTAGAAGACTATTTTTCTTTTTCAAATTATTTGGATGAGAGGTAAATCTCTCTGGGGCTGCTAAGAAATATCAGCATTCCTAAAGCTGGCCAGGTAAGGTCAAAACCTTGAAACCACAGTATTAAAACTGAGTTAAGCAATAAATTGCAAGAAACCTCTAGAGGCTGAAGAGGAAAGAGAAGCAATCTTGGCTCTCCGTATCGCCCCATGAAAGATGCCAGCAAATAAAGCAATGCTTTCCTTCCAATTCAGGTTCCTTCCACAAACACACTGCCTAGGATATGGGTCCCACTTAAGAAATTAAATCCCACAAAAAGATTCTCTAAGCAGCACCCTCTTCACTTCCCAGCTGGATGACAGAGCAAACCTTTTGGATCCCACTGAAAGTACAGACAGAGCAAACAAGTAAACACTCACATGTAGGGACAATGACAGCCACTATGTCACTGACCCTGGCAGTGTAAGGAACAACTCATTCCCCCCATTAAAGCTTTACATAATAATTTCTAGCTGAATAGCACAGGTCACTTGGGGAACTGATAGTGCAGGGTATCTGTACAGAACTGATTTTTCAGTGATGTGCATTAGCCAAGCTCTCTTCAGCCTGCAGCAATGCCAGGAGAAAATACCAGAGCGTTACTGGTCTCCCAGAATTTTCTAATTATTACTTTTGCCCTCTGCCTTTATTGACTAAATTCTCTGACTCATAATACGCTGCAGGAGTTCTATCTTAAAAAAACCCGAAACAAACAAAAAACTAAGCCCGAGCCCAAACTTGTCAATTAGAAGTATTTCACAGCCAAAAAAGAATCTCATCCTCTTTCACAACAGAGTTTTCTAACTCAAAATTAAGATTGCAATGACTCTTTCAGCATCTCACAGCCAAGTCAGTAAAGCCACATCTTTGTGTTTTCCAGATCTGTAACTGAATCTGGATTGCCTGTACTCTGTCCTTTTCCACCTAATTTCTAATCATCTAAAAAATATCCAGAGCAGTGGTGAATTATTCATCCTCAACCATCCAGATATCCTGTTCCACTTCCAAAAGTATGACATTTACACATAATTTTCTACATTTTTAGATGGAGGACTGCTTCTTTCAGTCATTCTGCTAAGTCAGGGACTAGATCGGACAAACCAATACTGTGTCCCTCTACCAAATATTTCCACCATGTCCAGGACACCCACTGCCTTCAGAACAGCACAGTCAATTCCTGATGTAATAACACACCTAATATGCATGATAATTTAAAAAGTCAGCCCCAAAATGCTCCCCCTGTAATTGTACCAGTTTAAAGTATTTTCTTTCCTCACATATATTCCTATGTACATAACTGCACATTAAACAGCAAAACACCAGAGTTGTCATTCAACTGCCCATATCTCAACAAACTTTTTTTTTTAAAGGCACATCCCACCCAAACTGTATTTCTTTGGCTTGCCATTAGCTGGATTCCATGAACCAGATGTGCACATTCTTTAGCAGATGCTCTGCCCTCGATGCCTTATCAGGGACTACCTAAAAACAGAAGCCAGACGAAATTAGGAGAGTAAAAAAGTGGACAAAATTAGGAGAGTAAAAAAGTGGTTCTATTTATGAAGGGCCTTCAGGTACATTTAGGGCAGACAAAGGCCTCCCAGGGGCTTCATCCAAAATGGACGACAGGTCATGGGTTTTCATACTTTTATAAGTTTGGGGGGTTAATCTTCCAATTACAGCTTCAGGTAATGAAGTAATTTACCCCCAGTTTGTTCCCCCCCAACCAACTTTTGTTTACATTTCTTGAGGCCTGAGACAGTACGGTGTCCTTGGTTCCCAGGTCTGGAGAGGAATTGTTTTGTCTAACCAAAATGGGAAAAAACAGTAGCTAACACTCTATATGGAGTTTAGAGTTATACACTACAGAATTGCAGGATTACAAATATATGAAAAATAGAAAAGCTAAAATCCTAAGGCATCACCCTCAACCCGTTTTTTTTTTTTTTACTTTCAATACTATTACACATAATCAGTGTGTCTTCTTCCAAGCAATTCAGAAGGTTCAAGAATGTCACAACCCCAAGTAAAATTCCCTCTTGTATCTCTGTGGTACAGATTAGTGATGATGGCCAGCACCTTCTGCAGTGGCAGCTGAGACAGCTTTTCTCCTGTGCTGCACAATCCACAGTAGTCCATGCCTTGGACTTCCAAGCATGGATTTCCCATGCAATAGATAGGTGTGATGAAGTATCCATGGACAGCTCGTGGTACTGAGATCTGCTCTGTACATATCCCAGGGCCTCTGTCAGCTCCGGCAGGAGTTGTCCCTTTGTCCTTGTCCTACCAACAAACATCCTTTGCATGCTGAATCCACTCCATATCCTTGATGGGAAAACATCTTTTTCTTCAACCCTGTTCAGCAGTGCTGACTCTGGGTAGCTTGGAAGCACTGCTAAACCATCACATCCAATTGCCAACACACTGGTGCAAGTCTCTTTCCTTTCGAGAAATCCCAGTGGGAGTTAGACACCATAAACACTTTGAATATGAGCTGCCTTATCCAAACTCTTGTTAGATCACTCCTCATCCAAATGTAAATCCCAAGTGGCTGGCAGGCCACTCATTCTCATCTATACACCATCTCTGTATTGTAAGGTTCTGCTGCAGGTCATTTCTGCTCCACAAATTCTAAATTAGCCAAGACTTCCAAACATTTTCTTTCAAGTTTGGGCTGTCCATGATATCAAGCTGTTAATTGCTTTTGCTGGATGGAGCAGGTAAACATTTTGTACAACAGCTTCCAAAATCCACTCGGCACTTTGTATTTTTTCAGCCAAAAGAAATTTTTAGTTCCAACTGGATTTTATTACTCTTCTGGATCATTTCCAAGTTCTCCCAAGAAGCCATTACACATTGTTTGAATTCCTCCTGGCTTGGTGTTAGAATCACCACAGCTCTGGTTTCTGTAAAGACGTGACCACTGTGCACAATCCCTCACTACTGCAGCCCCTCACCTCTGACTGCAGCACTGGGGAATTCAAAGGTTTTAAGCACTTCCCACTGAGAAACACTTCCCATGGAGTCGACTGTGGTACCATTTCTTTATTTTCTCTACACAACTCCCACTACTTTCCAGCCACGGTGCATGAGGAAATACTGAATCTCCATACTTGCCACAAGATCCCACATGGAAAACCTCCAAAGCTCCCTCCCAGCTACCCCAAAACCTTCTGCCTCTGCTGTGTGAAACCACTCTGAGAAGCCAAAAGTGAAAGTGTCAAATTCAGCAGTTCCAGCACACACTGTTCTGCTGTCACAGTGCTACAGAGTTGACTCTTCACCAACATCAAATCAATGCAATAACAGTAACTCTTTTTTTTATAGAATAGGTAGAATAGAACAGACACTATGAAAAAAAAAACAATTTTTATTCAGTTGAAAAGAAGTCATTTACTCAATCACATTAACTATGCTAAAAATGACTTTTTTCTGACTACACCAGCAGTTAAATATTTTCAGCACCAATTCATGACACATTAGTGACATTTATCACAACAGGTCTATTTCTTAATGTAAAGGACATACTAACTTCAGTAGCTGCTACTGGGAAAGGAGTAAGCAGAAGGCTGCCCTTTCTTTCCAAATATTTATGGGTGAGAGTAGCAACTTCTAGAAATAAATAACTGCCAAATTATCTCCCAAATCTTTAAATCGATCTTTTAAAAATAGAGTTAAAATAGATATCTTAATATGAGCTATCATAGATTTTATTTTTATGTGCTGAATACTCCAAAATGTGAGTAGTTGAGCAAGCATCCAGTACATAACTTTTAAAATAGTTCTTCCCTCCCCACAATATCGACCCCATTTTTTTATCCGTCATGCTGGTTAGATCCCTATCTCTAGTGACTTCCCAGTAAACACCACGCTGTTTGATACTGCTAGGATATGCTACCATCCTATGAGTGAAAGAAGTCAGTGACCTGGTGAAACACCACCAACTCACACGAACAGAAAATTCATCCAGTCATTGGCTGGTTAACTCTGAACATCCAACAAATCCTAAGCTTTAGTTTTTCAAAGCCTTTGTGGTCTTCCTCTTGCTGGGCCAGTTCAGAAGGTCATCACTGAAGGCAGAACCGATGAAGGCAAAGAAACAAAAAAGCAGCAGATAGTACTGTCTCTGTCCTTTTAAACAAATCAAGTTCGCACAAAACAAAAGGAGACAAGGTTAAAATGAAGTTTATTAGTTTTTTTGGTTTTTTTAAGCTTTTTTTTATATAAAACTGTTTGTGAAACAGCTATTTTATTCCCATGGCAGAGTGACCCCTGAAAGATGCACTAACCCCTTTCTTAAGGCCTTAACAAGAAAAAATTATGGGTTTTTTGTTGTTGTTCCTTAAAACCCAATGTTTTAAAATTACATAATTAAAAAAAAAAAAAAAGCCAAAACCACCCCAGAAAACCATATAGTGTAGGCTGTTACACTAACATTCCCTCTTCCTTCCTTAGGAAAAGCAAAACCATAAAATAAAAAAAAGGGCCAAGTGGATTTTTCCCAATCAGTTTGAAAATACATTGACTCCACCAACATTCAGACTTCCTTTCGTTCCCCAATCTGGCAGGTAAAACATGAGTTCCTCTCACCTGCCTTCCAAACTGAAGGCAGCTTCTTGGAATGATCTGGGGGTGCATGTTGTTGCCACAAGGGGCAGATACTCCCCTCCCCTGTGTGGTACAGATGCTCCCACACAAAGGAGGTGCACGGGATCTGGCAAAGAGCAGCCACCTCTCACTTTGTGAGTCTCGCCACCCGAGAGGCTGCAGACGTTCAAGCTCACACTGTTAACAGTGTTTCTCAAAAAGGAAAACCTCCCTACCCCTCAGACACAAGGACTGACACCCCATCACCTGCAACCATCCAAGCCTTCCTCCCACACCCTACAAACAATTTGTAAGAATTTTATTTGCCTTTTAAAATTGAACTTCATCAGATGTTGTGAGAAAGAAAGCCTGAGGAACAGAGACAAGTCCTGTTTGGAGTACTCCCAGTTTTGCTGTTCTTTCCCACAAAACGTTAGGCTCCACATGCCTTGCTCTAATTTGGATTTAATATTTACTTTAGCGATAGGTTTCTTTTTTAATTTATATGGGGGTTTTTTTCTAAATTTTAATCAAAAGCATCAAAAGGGATATAGCGCACCTTTCATTTAAAACAAAGTCTTTCAAGACTAAAAAATAGATCTTTATATATATATATATTTATCCCTCCCTCTTTAATTCCCCCCACCTGTTTCCTTTTTCCCCCTCCCCTTCCCACTGTCACTATGGAGATTGTGTCCATGGAAACAGCTGGTTCAGACTCCTTGGTCAGATTCTGTGATGTCATCAGTCTTGAGTGTGATGTAAGAATTTATGAAGGAAGTGCTGGCATTGGCAGGCACGTCGAGAGGGGGCATGGCTGCACAGTGGGAGAGATTCCATTCAGTCACGAATGTCCACCGCTTTTTATCTCAACAGCCTAACCTGAAAAACAAAGTCAAAAGAATATTGGAATGGTTCCTTCCCTCCACTTGCAAACAGACCCCCCAGGCTTTGGAAAAACTCATTCAGCAGCCTACCACATCAGCAACACATGGTTTTGTGAAAATGGATACACACAATGCACAAAGCTAATCCACATGATAAAAAGTATTCGTTTAACAAGAAGAAAAAAATTAAATGATCCCAGTTCTGGAAGAGGTTCTGGGAAGACAGGATGATCTGTGCCACAGCAATGGCATGACACTCTCACAGAAGTTCCACCTTCAGCACCTTGTGCTTGCTCCTCACACTCACTGAGAACAGGAAACAGAGGGGCCAAGCACGGCCCAGTGTGGGGACAGCTCCTGGGAGGCCACGCTGCCCCTCAGGGACTGCACCCAAAAGCTTTCCTACAGGTCACCCTGCCACCATCCAACAGCTGCTTCCAGTGAATATGTAGCAGACAGTGAAACTAGTATCCAAATTACAGGAGACCAGCCACAGGAACCAAATCTGGGAAATGGCCAAATTTCACCAGCCAAAGGAAAAGCTGTGGTTTAACTAATTGGAAGGGAGGTAATACTTCTTTCTGCTGCTTTTTTGATCTGATTGTCCTCTTATGGTGGTGGCAACAGTTCATGGAAGAACTAAGCTTGTGATGTCTGTCAAGACAAGTGTGGAAACCTTCAAGTGCTTGGCACATGTTCTCCCTGTCCAGAAATTCTCTGAGGTGAGAAAATAAACTTCAGGAGTTTGCTAAATTGCTGGAGGCTCAGTTCAAAAGAGAAACTACAAAGTCAAAATTTAATTTCTCTAAGTTACGGTTCTTGTTCTTAATCTGCACAAAGAGAAAGCAAAGCTGAAATAATGTATTCCTTTCCTCCCTTCTCTCATAACACAAGTGAGCCCAGCAGCAATTTATTTATTTAGTAAGGTTACTTTCTTTGATATGACTTAGATGAATCCCTTCCTACCAGCTAGTGAGCTTGGGAGAAGGAAAAAACTTGCAACGTCAGTGATGCATATGGAAAGCAGTTAACGGAATTAGAGGTGTGCTTGGGAGCAAAGTAAACCCATGTTCGTTCAGAGCTGGCAACTGAACTCCAGGAACCCTAACTGGGATACAGGGGTCAATGCTGCCCTGACCATCAGCACACCAAATAGATTACGTCCCAGCAAGCCTAACTCTTGGCTGCAAATATCCCCACCCAGGGGTGCCAGGCTGAGAGGGAGGGAAGAGTCAGGCGAGTTCGTACAGAAACCAGACGGGCGATGCTGTGGAGCCGCAGCTGACGAGGGAAGGGGAGGTTCCTGGAGAGTTCAGGCAGCTGCCCTTTGTGGTTTCATTACCGTGCAACTGCGAGCCCTCGCTGAAGGAGTGTCAAGGCCGTGTTGCTGTCTCTGGCTCCTGTACAACTGCAGCTTGCCCATGCCTGGAACTGGGCCAGAGCATTAGGCACTGGCTCAGGGAAGAAACAGGCTCAACACACAGACAGAGTCCTGCCTCATTCCTGGACAAGATCCAGAGCACCAGACTCGCTCTCACAGTCGCTCTCCAGATCTGGATTTGATCCAAATGTTCTAGAGGCAACTGGCTCAGGGAGAGAGAAGAAACAGAGACAGAATACACTGACTTGCCTGGATGTTATCCAACATGTAGGATTTTTCTTCACTTGCTAGGCCTAGGAGTGAACCAGAACTAAAACAGCCAATAATCTCACAACTAATGCCCATTGTATCTTACATGAAGGCCAGTAGAAGGGCAGCTCCAGTACTACCTGGACTGCTACGGAATTCCCTAAAGTTCTTTAATTACCACAGTTATAAAACAACAAAAAAAAACTGTGCTGTAATTGGATCTTTTAGAATTGCATGGCTTTTATTTTGGAATGCAAGGTCAGGTTGGAGAATTTAATATTTAAGACATTCTGAACATCAAAAGGGGGTGGATAAACAGGACCTTCTGATAAGAACTACTTGAGGCAAAAATGCATCTGGAAAGAAATGATGCCTTAGAGAAATGTCTAGAGCACACAGTGAATACAGTGCAGAGATTCCACAGCCTGCAAGGTCCTATGTCAATACATTCCTATGTTATATAAAAGAAGAGCTAGCACTGGAAAATAATGCAGGGAACAAAGCTGTGTAAAGCTCTCTGGGACACAACAGTGTTCATCAGTACCTTAAAGGAATGGCCCAAAAATCACCACTGAGACTTCCCTAGTGTTGAATGGCCTTAACAGGCACCTCGTCTGACTCTCGTCCTGCTTCAGTGTTATGAATTACATTGCCTGTTACACTTCAAGAAAAAGAGAAAAGCTTAAAGGAATCCCAGTGACCTTTACCATGGAAGGAGAAAGCTACTCAAACACTGAATACTTTTAAATACTGTTTACATGGTAACTGTTAACACAACACTCCAAAACCAAGAAAGAATGATATTAAAAATGAAAAATCACAGAACATAGCAGAGCTAAACCAAGTCAGCAGTCAGCCTACAAAAAGCATTCATATGGAACAGTACCTGTCTTCCACTATTGCACCAATCCTCCCAAATTTTCCAACTAATCTCTCATCCTCCACACAAAACACCATTAAAAGTACTTCACAATTACTTCACTCAAAAAACAGGAAAGATTTTAGGGTAGAAGAGGTGCCTGGGAAGCAAGGGAATTGCAGTGAGAGAAGAGGATTACAATCATCAACTCCAAGAACTGACATGAAAGAGCAACTTCACCTGCATGACGGTAAGAAAAAGACAGAGAAGAAACCAGCTTGAGTAAGAAATTCAAGAACTGGGTAGTGAAATGAAGGTAACAGACCTTCTTGGGCTGCAATTTCATGGAAAGGGTGCCAGCAAGTATTAATCTGAAACCAAACACTTATTTCATTTTAATCCACCCTGTTGCTTTTGAACTGCAATGCACTTGCCACTCAGTAAGAAGTAAGAAATCCCAACCTCATTCCATTCCCTGGGTGCTAACTCCCACCTCGGTGCTGCTCCCTCCTTGTGCCAGTGTGTCACACAGTGAACCAGATCAGGAGAATGACCCAGCTCTGATGCTAACATGACAAAAGCAGTTTCAGACAAACTGAATTCCTCACCAAGTTCACACATGGCTGCATGAACGCTGGGACTAAAGGAGGAGGCAGGAAGGAAGTGCAGTGGGGGACTTGGGGCATATTACAAAGTTATAAAATTGTGACCACTTCTGGATACAGTTCTACCTTCTACACCTCGAGTCTGTTGGCGAAATAGGGGGAAAAGCTGGGCTAAAAGAAATGCAATGGGCTCTGGTAAGACCAATTTATTTATCCCTGTATTTATCTATGTTTCCAGAAAACAGGGGAATCCTGGATTACAATAATCCTGAACTCACCAATATTATTAATTATCCCTTACATACAGAATTTAAAATACTTTGATGAATTTATTTATTTATATGGAAGCTTAATACTAACTACTCTGAGACTTAGGGAAAAAACCCTTCAGATCCTTATGGACGTGATACAAAAGGAGATTTCTACCACCAGCTTAGCTGAGAGAGTAATCAGGCAGTAACAGCTAACAAGTTTTGCCTTTCACTGCTTAACAGAAGGAACTGCTGCAGAAATTAAATAAAACTGAACAGGATGGTAGCAGGAAGAAAATTATTACAAATTTTCTGAATGCACACAAAAGCACCTTGATTTCTAATTGAAATGGGAAAGGCACTGGACATAAGGAGCCACAGAAGGCAGCAGGTGGAAACTGGAAACTCTCCCCAACTCACCTGTGCTTGCTTTTATATCCATTCCCAGGAGTACACTTCCCCCCTCACCCCCGCTCCGACTGCTCTGTGCTGAGGCTGCCTTTCACCATCTTGTTCTGCAAGGAGGGAAGAGAGCAAGGAAGGAGGGGCTGACGAACCACCAAGCCAAACAGAGGAGGAAAAAGAAAATGAGGGAGAAACAGAAGACAGGGGTAGGGAAAGTGAACATACAGAAAGTGAGAGAGAGAAAGAGAAGTCAGTATTGAAACCAGACATAGATTTTTCAGACAGAGTTCTCCCCGAGACAAAAGGCAATTCCGCAAAAGTAAAGAGTTTGAGATACGAAAGCCTGGTTAATTTTAAGAAACACAGAATTTAACACAAAAAGGTAAAACAAGCTGAGAAGTATTACTTTAAAACTGCCCACACAGATAGATGGCTTAAGACAATCTAAGACAGCTGAGGTACCCCATCCCTTTTATAGCCTCCCCATGCCTCAGCATCCTCACCAGGTCTGTTGCAAGCGCACTTGCTGCGATGCAGACAGAGCCCCTTGGATCTGTGAGAGGAACCCTTCCAAAGATGATTAGTGTTCAGACAGCATTTTCCCTGTGATAAAGCTGATATTTTGCATAAGTAGCACATTCAGTACATGGATGTTGAAGCATCAATCCTGACAGAAGGAAATGGAAAAGCTCATTGGGGAGCACAGGGAAAGGCAGGAGCAGTCCCTCTGGACTTGGCTTGCTTATGCCTTAAATGCGAAGCAGAGTTAATGAGGCGAGAAGCACCTTTGCTCTCCAGGAGCCGCTTATTGTGATGAAGTGTATTTACCGGTGTGAGGCACGGACTGGCAAAGGGTGAGAGGCCCTGTGCTGGGGGACTTAGTGCTGGAGATTTATACAGTCAGTTCTGCCACCCATTAGCTACAGAACAGCAGAGTGAGCTATGAGACAGTTACTAATTCGCTAATAGTGCTAAGCTGGTGTTACCTAAAAGCATCACTTTCAATGGTCTAATTTAAAGGCTTTCTTCCTCTCAATTGCTCATGTTCATATCCTGCAAAAAATTGATGCAATTTGTTCTCCAGTCATTCTAAAGCAATGATTTTCAACCTTCCTGCTCCTGCCTTGTCACTGTCTGGACTTCCCCTCTCCAGCCACTACAATGGAAGGAGCAGAGTGAACCTATATTCTGCCCTGCAGAAAGATTTGGAACAAATCAGTAATGATTAGTGAAACACATGGTGAGGGCAGCGTCATGGCCAAGCAAAGAAAATTCTACTTGGCTTTGAATAAATGATTTGTGTCTTTACTAAGCAAAAATCAACAGGCTGCTGGTGTTGAATTTCTGGTTTCATGCAACAAAGAGTGATCTGCAGTGGACAGTTTTGAATAGAATTCAAAATTTTATTGCCTCATGAAGTACCTTTATGAACTTAATTGGTAGATATTGCCCTCCTAATCCACAAGATTACTTTAGAAATCCCTGTGCCTTTTCAGAATCTTTGGGAGGCTGGATTCTTTGTCTGAATGTAAACCACTTCTTTCCATTCATGGTTTGAGCACTACCACTGCAAGTGCTCACATACAGCAGCAGTGACCCAAACCACCTATGTTACACTATGTTTCCCTGTAATACTTCAGACAACAAGCAGCAAGAATAAAACAGCCTTCAAATACATAACCCTCTGTCATGGTTTAACCTCAGCTGGCAAATAAGTACCAGGAAGAAAATAACTAACCCATCCAAAAGCAGGACACACTCCAATTATCCTTATTCAAGTATCCAAAGTTGAGCACAGGGTGTCAGTTCGGTAGTTACATTCCATAGTAAGGGGAACTCATTCTTCCCACTTTTGTTTGGCAGGTTCTTGCAGCATTAATGCATTAATTTAAGCTTGCTGTACATTGTTAACATTATTCCACAGTTGTGCAGAATAATTTATTTTCCTTTCTATGATGAAAAGTAGGCCAATTCTGGATAACAGCCTGAATGTGCACTGAATATTCCAGTGCATTTTCAATACATCTGTATAAATACGTCGTTTTGTGGTAGAACATCCAGAAAGGAACATGAGACTAATTCTTGCATGATTACAAAAAGACAGATTAAGAATAATCTGTGAAGACAAAAGACCACCAGATGTCAGTCTAATTCTAGCAGAGAAGAGATCTGCAGACAAGAACTAGATGGAGACTAATCCCTGCTAGAAAGCAACACAATTCTTCCCTATTATCATTTACGTTCCCCACAAGCCATCCAAGCTCTTGCACAATTCCTGTTGTACCCAACTGGCAACAAGAACAGCTGTTTTTCTGGATACTTCTGAGCATTTAAAACTGGAAGACTGGTATCCACAATCTCCCAGGGATGCATCCTCCCTTAAGGGCTGGGAGGGATACTGCCAGCACTGTATCCCATTACCTATGGGTACAAGAGGGTACATACTGTCTACCTTGTCTCCTCCTTCCATACAGACAGCTCTTTGCACCACTGTGTTTGTAGTCCAGGGACATTTAGTTAAGGATGCCCAGACTCTGGGCAGAAGCAGCATAGGGCTCTTCTGAAGAGCCAAAGATGTACAGAACAACCCAACATCTACTGAAGGCTGAGTGGTCGGACTCAGCCCAGCTACTACCTCTAAACTAGAACAAGGTGTTTCCAAAAACCGGGAGAACTTTTCCATAAAGCCATTTTTCTTCTTCCTTGCATCCTCAGTCAATCCAAGGAGAAAACCCAACAGTTCAATCCAGCATTCAAATGGGAACAGCGAGCATCATACTGATTCTATCACAGAATTCAGGAAATGAAGCTAAGCTTTGTAAAGAGTCATCAAGGATCTAAAGAAGCACTGAACAGATGGGACAAAAATTTTATCTTCTTAAACTCGATATTCTTCTTCAGTTGATCTTTGCCCCGAGAATTATACCACAAGCATATATCAAAGAATAACTAAAGTAAAAGCATCTCTGACTACAGATGCTATCCGGGTATAAAATTACTAATCCAAATTTAGAAACCAGAAGAGGGCAGCAAAAAAACAGGTCTAATCCAGGAGAGGATTCTTACCTTGTGCTTGGGGCACCTCACTGAGAAATTCTCTTCGTTTAGTAAACAATCTAAAGGAGGAGAAGACAGCAATTTATTATTTTTTTAATGAAAAACGACTTGAATAATACATCACATGTGTTAATCTTGCCTCACAGGTATACATTTTTCATTCAAAGATCTCTTATAGGAATACTATGGTATTAGCACTTTCATTCCTTCCACCCTCAGTTTTAGCAAACAAAATTACTGAACACCCCAAGTGATGTTGGCTGGATTACCAAGCATCCCTGATTTTTCCAATGCTCTGTATGCAGTAAGAGTCACAACAGCAAGTCTATAAACCCTGCATCCCAAGCCCTTCACCTATTCCAGCCTTCCTTGCTTCAGCACAAGACGGACACATTCATCCAATCTGAACAGACGATCCCTCCTTTTCACAGGAAAACCACTGCCTTTCACCCTTTACCCCAAGGCCATACCAACATCAAGGGGAGAAGGGGTGTGTGTCTCTAGGAATGGGTGTATACAGTTTATTTGCAATCCCAAATTCTGGTCATCAGTTTACACTGTGCCACCATGTCTGGTAGTCAGGTCACTCATGCTGCTCTTGGATCTGCTTCCATGAATCCTATATGTGAAGCCTCTATGATCTAAGAAATAGTTTAATTAGTGATTTAAACCTATTACATGAAGTGGGGCACCTATGTGGAACTGCTCATTTAGGAACAAATTCAGCAATACTGCCACTTGATGAGCGCTTATGTAGCAGCACTGCCAGTGTAGGGATTGCTTCTCCTCTCCTCCCCGCTCCCAGACTACGTCTCTAATGGACAGAGTTGGCAGCTCCAGGAGCTTCAGCCGTGTGAAAAAGCAGCACTGCCCTCAGAGCACTCGGCTGCCTCCCCTGGGCACCCTGAACTGCAGCATCACCTCTGAAGCTGCCCCAACGCCTGGCACTGCTCTTTTCCAATCGCCTCTTGCACTGGAGGCTGACTCAAGACTGTCACCTCAGCAGCAGCACTGCGCCCCAGCACCCCCTCAGTGCCACCAGCGCCGCCCGGGAGAATCCAGCAAGGTGCTCGTGACTCCTGCCTGCCCCCACCCAGCCCGAGAGCTCGCAAGGAGAGAAGTGCAATGGTAACTAAGATGTGCTAATTTAAAACGCTCTTAAGTATGTAGCATAACCAGTGCTACCTGCTGTTTCAATCTGCTGGAAGAGTTTAGTAGACAGCAGGAGACTGGAACTAAAGCTTGAGGGAAAAGCTTTCTAGATATCCAAGCTTTGGCAGAGTATCCCTCTGCTACGGAATGCTTATGTTTCAACATGAATGCCTCTGGCCTGAATCAAAGGGAAACAGCATGCAATAGGCTAAGTTACTGGAGAGATTTTAGCAAAGGGGAGTAAAACCCTTAATCCTGCCATAGATAATTGCAAAAGCAGCATTAGCAAATCACAGGAAATAAATAAAATGTTTTCTCATTATAAGGCCAGGAATCGTACATTTAGACTACAGCATGAATTATCACTGCATAATACAGCAATCATCAAAAATATACAGAGCAATCATCAAAAACATACACAGTATGGTAGAACAGGATGGAGTTTTCTTCTTTCTTGGAAACTCAGCATCGGTAATGAATGCAGTTCTCTAGTCAGTACATCAGAAAGGAAGACTGTACAAGGATCAGGAAGAAGTGCCAGAAACCTTGCGCTTCATGCCTGTTCTGTGCACAGAGCTTGATCTCTTACTAAGGTCAGCATTTTTGTTGCAAATACTAACAGCAGATCAGACTAATAGCAATTTTTTTTTGGTTTCTGTTAAAGAACTACTATGAAACATTTCATCAGCACACTGTAGAAAATCAGCTGAATACCAATAAGGCAGAAATTGTTCATAATTACAAAGCTGGCCTGGATTTTGGTTAGCAGTTCCAAGTATTTTATATAACAGATTACAATTCATCATGAAGTCAGCAGACATATAGCTATGATCAGCTCATTGTGGCAGAAAGGGAAAAGAACTGAGACTTGTCCTTGTTTCCACAGATTTTTCTCCATAAAGTAGTCAGGGAAAACCTAAAACATTTTTAATAGAAGCAATTATTCTTCTGTAAGCTTCATACTTTTGTCTCACCCTCTGTGTTCTGCCTGTTACTCATCGTTAATGATACTTGTGAAGACACAGGATTTCTGTTCTCTGAAAATTCATTTTATTTTGCTGTTAGTCTTTTCCTAATTTACAGTCAAAAACCTTTTGTAAGTGGAACTGCCTGCAGTACATGTTGTAGGGACAAGTGTGCTGCAACCATCAGGATCAGACTCCAGGTGGGGAGGAACAAGTGGAGGGAGAGGATATAAAATTTCAGAAAACAAAGATCCTGTTTCCATGGAGACATCCCTAGGACTAAGTTATCTTGAGACATCAGAGGCTCTTCATAAATTTGGACAGACGAAAGCCAAACACAGACAATGTTAACCACAGTCACTTCCATACAAAAATTGTTTAAGTGGCACTACTGATCTTGATTTTTATGCAAATGGATAAGAAATGTTCAGCGCTCTTGCATCCTATATTGCCAAAGATGATTTTCTATGAAAGGAGATTAAAAGAAAGGCTGAATTAGGCTCTATAAAAGCATCCATATGCACTAACTGGCAACTTCTGAAGCCACGTGCCTTGCACAGCACTCAATTAGCACGAGCGGTGCACAGCCTGGCTCCTCACCGGGGCGGGGCTGGACACCGACCACGGGCACAGAGCCAGGGCCCAGGCGGCACCGCAGGGCTGGCCTGCAGCGCTGCGAGGAACTGAAGCTGCTTGACATCTTCCACCCCCCAGCCCTTTCCCAGAAACGTCCTGCCTTTCACATGGGGCACAGGAACTGACAGGACACTGACTTCTAAACCACGTGGCTGCAAAAGCAGAAACACTTCAGCTCACAGCACAACTGCTTCAGAATACAACAGAAATACTTCATCTCAACGAAGGCATGGACATTTCCTGGTGTGCTACAGGAATTCAGACAAAGTGTGTATGACTCAACATACCCTAAAAAACGCTCCAGCAAGTGTTTTCTGTTTGGTTTCATTTTTGTTAAGATACAAAACCAGTCATACATATTCCAAAAGCCTGAAAGCCCTTGTAAATGTTAACACAAACTTCTGAGGACTCAGAGCAGATCTGTGACAGATCCTAAATAAAGCAAGGTGGCACCATCCTTCAAAGCAGGATGGCTGACTTCAGAATGAAACTACCACTGAGCTCAAGGAATCTGAGAAGTACCTGCATGGATTCACTACAAGAAAGACAGCAGAACTGCAAAACCAATAAAAAGGGTTTATAGGCAGACAGCAGGCTGAGGAAAGAGAAAATAACGTTGATTTGTTTCTCAAGGAAGCCTACATTTTCTGCTTGGGCATAAATGAAAATCAGGTCTTATGCTATATAGCTTGCTTATTTATTTTACACAGATTTATTGGAAGAGTGTCTATAGATTAAGACAGCTTGATTCCACCCACAGATAAAACCAACTGCAAACAAGGTCTTTTACTGTCACACCATCAGGCTGAAATTTTGAATGCTGAGAATCTACTTCAAGCTGGGGCTCTTTTATTTGTTTTGGTTGAAAACTTCAGCTAAAGAAGCCCAACAATTTCCTTAAAACTCTTTCTTGGAAAAAAGTTTATTCTGCCCATGTTAAACATCCCAGGAATTTTTCTCTGAAAGGCTCTACCATATCCAGATTTTCAGGAGGACCTCAATTTTAGCTAAGGTGTGCCATTGCCAGCTACTGCAAAATCAGCAAATATAACTCCTTGAAAGGAGAAATGGGGGTTTGCATGTGCACATCCTCAGGAGAGGCTTCTTAGATTTTAGCAGCTAGGTATTTTTAAAAATTCCAAATATGCTTCTGTTTGGGGGTGAGCAGGCCTTTCCTGTAAATGAACCTCTGCCCTCAGATTTAAGCACCAGACCCAAAAGCAGTGAAGCTGTCAGGGGACATTTCTAAGGCTCAAGCAACTGGAAGGCAGAAAGTGACCATTTCAAATCTGCACAACGGGAAGCACTAGTCCAGAAAGCAGGAGTGAAACCATTACTGAGAAAGGCAATCAAGATGCAGAAAGAGTGGAGGCTAGCAGGATGAGCAGTGCTACTAGAAGTCAGAAGCAGGGAATTCAGGATGAGTGCCAGCAGGAGGCTAAGACTAAGGACAAGAACTCATTGGAACAAGGCACAGAAAGGTGAAACAAAGAGTATAAAGAACAATAAGGAAGAACAAACCAGGACTAGCAGGGTGAGGTGTGACAAGGAGCTAAGTTAGGAGAACCAAATGGCAGCAACAAAGCCCAAAAAGGAAAAATAACTAGAAGCAAGAGAGGAAAGAAGAAGGTGAAGTAAGAGCAGAGAGGAAGAAGCCAGAGTGACAGCTAGAAAACTGGACAAAGGAAAATAATCGGAAAGAAGTAGGAGGAATTGGGTTTTTGACAAAGAGACTGGAATAAGAAATTTGTGAAGAGGAGCCTGAGACCAACTAGATAAAAGGCCTGTGGCTGGTATGAAGAGCCAGAGCGGAGATCAGAAATACAGACTGAAGAGGAAAAAACAGATAGGAAAATATATAACCCTCCTCCCCAAGAAGTCTTTTGTTCTCACTAAAACATATTCTTCCTGGAGTGAAATCAGAGACTCACCAGTTTTACCAACTCCTCCGCTATTTTTTAAATATGTTTGTGAAACTCACAGTCCAAGTATCCCATCTCCATGCATCTCTTGCAATTTATTACTGCTGTATTACTCAAAGGAGGGAAATTAGCTTGGAATTGTGCACTCCGACAGATGGCCACATGACAACGTGATGTCTCATAACAAAATTAAAAGAAAATGAAGTAAGCATAGCCTTGGAACTTGAACACAAAAAGCTACTCTAAAAAAATCTCACAGGTTGCAAAGTCAAGACAAAAGTGAAAAAAAGCCAACTTTAATCTAGCCCGGGTCTACATATTATATAGTAGACATGCTACATTTAAAAGGGACTACATAGTATCATTATATATTTGCTTTGGTACACAACACTGCCTCTTCCATGCGTGACACAGAACTGCTCTTGGGAATCAGTCATGATTGTACAGTATATTCATCATTTGGAGGATTCTACTGTATTTGCTGTAGTGGAATAGAGCTAATGAGTGGAGTAGAGTTAATATATCTGAAGAAAAAAGACAGTATCATAATTGTGATATCTGTAGTTAGAACCCAGAAAATGCTACATACTGTATCTAGTAAAACAAGAATTTAAATTAAGCCCCCCATACTATTTGGAACATTCACTGTAATTTATCTTGGTTTTTTCATGGTATTGAAAAGGCCAGGTCACAAACCAGAAACAAATACATACTAAACACAATATGAATGCAAATCTGATTCACAATTGTGTGTCTCAAACACACTGTACAAAACCAAGTTTGTTAATGTTCATGAAGCTCTGAGGCATGACAGAGGTGAACATCACACAAAATTCCCCAGTTCTACTTTCAGAACTGAGAAGGAAGTATTTGCAGTAAGTATGACACAGATCCAGCAAGGACAACGTATGTTAATGAAGGAGTACCCCTCCATCCTACAGGCTGAGGTAGGGCCTTATGGAAAGAGATTATCAGCCTTTAATTAGGTGATTACTATCTTATAAGATACATTCATAAGAGACCAAAACTACACTTCCATGGACACCCTTGTTTCTGGCATTTTTTTGAGTACGTGATTTTTACAACCTGAATAACCTTTCTTACATGTTAAGTCAAGGATTCTCCATCTATACTGTGGTATAGTACAATTTCACTGCAATATTAAGTAAATTAGAACATTCCTATTAGAGTAAAATGCGGCTCTCCAAGCGGGTGGGATTTCACAGTGAGAGGTGCAATGCAGTCAGTCAGAAACGAGCATTCCTACTTCAAATACTCTTAACATTTGAAAAACAGCATCAAATGGGTGGTGAACAAGTGGGCTGCTGTGGAATTGGAATAACAAACAGGACACTTGCAATTATTGCCCAGTCAGGAGTTGTAATCTTGAATCCTTTCCTGCTTGTTACCAGACTAAGTTTTGTATGACAGGAGAAGTGAGTTACAGGGGACTGGAATAGTGGGGTATTATTTATTCTGAGGTTGGATTTTTTCTACCCAAGAAAAAAGTTTATCTCCATGAAAAAGTGTCACTGTTGTACAAACCCCACCAGCTCACAAGCCCACCAGGCTCATAGCTGGAAACAATACCATCCAAACCATTAGCCTGTCTAATGATGAAAACTGGACCTACTCAAGAGACTGGCTGAACTGCTTCTTAGGAGGGAGAAGAAAGGTTGTGCTGCAAGTGGTACCGATGATTCTACAAACACAAATACTTGAAATCATTACTATGACTATCCATAGGAGTGTAACCCTGAAAGAAGAAATCCCTTTATGGTTACTTGCATCCTTTTAATAAAGATTTTCTATTTTTTGCAAGAAAAGAGTGATCAGTTCTCACACTGCAACCAAATTTCGGCTGCTGTAGCTGCATTCCCCCAAACCAGGCTTTTCTGCACTTTCAGGCAGATTCCTTCTCCTTACAAGCTCCACCTTGTCCCAGGGTGTTACTGTACGCTGTTTATCCGATGCCATTTCTCACCGTTTGTATTACTTTATCTTCACAGTAGGAGAAAAACGGAGAGGGAGTAAATTTGTGAAGTGCTGCAGAATTATTCAGTGTCATATGATCTGAATAATTACAAAAATGGTTAAGATGTCACTTGTTCCTACCTGCATCGATGGCACATGGGTAATGGTATCGGAAGGAGCAGCCTTTGTTGTAGCAGCCTAAGGTGGCTCCTGGTTCCTGGCAATGGGAACATTTCTGAAAGGGAAACCAAGAAAGGGTAATGAAGATTGCAGTCATCTTTCTGAATACCTGTATTTTCCTGGGAATTTAATCAATCACATTCCAGCACAATTCTTTTTGACTAATCATAATGTTAGACTCTGTGTTTCCACACCATACCAATAAAGGCCTTTCAAATAGGTAACAACAGACAACAGGTCTTTCAAACTAAAATTTTTCAGCTCTGCTAACCAGGCAAAACATACAAATGTTCAGCCATTCAGAAAACTTGAAACACTTCTCAAATCTGTTTTACTGGCCCAAATCTGTTTCTGTACCTGACAATGACATCACTATTAAAATAGAAAGAAAAGGAGTGATTTTGATTCCACAGCAGCTTTGAAAAGAGAATCAGCATGACAAATAATGATTTAGAAGACACCACTAGCATGAAAGTAATTTGGTTACATAATTTTCATTATCACTAGCAGCTGAAGAAGATCAAGACCAAGTTGAGTATTTTTTCACAGGTCATCAAAAAAGGTTTATTTGGAGCAGAAGATGCCATCATTGGAAAACACCTCACCATCACAGCAATGGCACATGTCCAAAAGAAGCACTTGCAGTGCTACAAGGATGCTCATACACCTATTGTCAAAGTAGCTCAGACTCATCTGAGGACCACATTCAATTTTCATTAGTTAAATCCCATTAGCCCGACTAGTCAATGATATATTTAACCGTGATATCAGACAATTGTGAATGCAGAAAGTCTCTCACCCGTTTACTTCATCCTGAGTGATTTAAGGAATGAGCTAAGGAAGTAAGCCTAAAGCACACCTCATTCAGACAGCAGTTTTATTTCTTGAATATATACACCAAGTGATTTTTGTTAGCTGACCTAAGATTCTGATGAAAGCTGACTTCTGACAGGTTGACATTTTTCCCGTACAAAAAGATATAGCCATACGTGGTAGAATTCACCAAATGTTGAGACTGGTACTATTTAAAAATTAAAAAGCAAACTAATTAGTACAGAAAAAGGAGAGAGAATCTACCATAATTTTTGGGTCATAATTCCAAAACACGGGAATTTTGTTTACTCTGATAAACACAACCAACAGTGTAATAAGGCCTTGTCTAATTGGTACAATTCATCTTGAATTCAGGCTGTGAGAAGCTGCCGTTGGTTTTTGACTGCACAGAGAGAGATGATGACATGATCTAAAATCACTTTTGCTCCTGGAAAAGCTGGAGCCAGACTCCACGTGCTCTATTCCTGCACCCAGCAAGCTGCACCTGTAGGGCACTGGAACAGCTGTGCTCGAGCCGGCAGTGCACCTGGCACCGGGCAAGAGCGCGGCTCTTCCGCCATGTGGGGACGCTCATGCGGCCATGATGGCCACATCTGCTGGACCACACGTCCTCAATCCTGGATTAGCACACACACTGCAGTGGAGACTTGGAGAAGAGATGTGGCCAAAGCTAACAGCCACAGCGAAGTTCTTCACTCTGCACAGTAAACAGGGGTTTGATTACAGTGTTTCCAAACCCACTGGGAACATCTGACAGTTACTGCTCTTCCTACTATTCTGTGCTACACAGAAATGACTATAGTTTGTATTTAAATGTCTGAGTGAAGATGAAAGCAAAAATAGCTCCAGCCACAAACCAGGTGGCCCTCTTCAAATCAAAGCAGATGCAACTATCAGAAAAGCTTGTGAGACGTCAGTTCTCGTGACATCTACAACTGCGGTCTCGAATAACACCTTCTCTTTCCGGGTATGCCAAAGCATCCTGAGCCTGATCTTCAGCACTTCCTACCACACCGTGTCTATCTCCTAAGCAGTGAACGTGTATCATGACAAACTACTGCAGTATTTAGATTGCAAGGGAAGTGTCCCTGAGGCCTAGAAAGAGACACACAAGCAGCTTATTAATTGCCTGTCACAGCATGAATACAAGTTTCCAAAGACATAAAGAAAGGCTAAACCAATATTGAAATGAGCACCAAAATATATGGACCGCTAGCCAAACTGCAATGCAATTCACTCTCCCATGGGAGTAAACCCAAATTTCACCTACAGAAAATGTCTTTTCCTGGCTATGAAGTCAACTCTAGAAGGATATTATATACTGGCAATAGTCCCAGATTCACCTCTGCCAAGTATTCACAAAGTGCAGCTTGTGGAATTCTGGAACAGAGCTCTGTACCTGTGTGCTTTATTTTCGCTTTTAGATGTGGCTGACTGGGATTAATTATTCTAACAGGACAGAACCCAAATTGACTATTCTTTTTGAATGCAGATATGAATTTCTAGTCTTGTTCCTCAGAGGCATTCTGCCCTCCCCACTTTATCTCATCTTTTACATACCAGCACACTGTTGCAACAGAAGGTCATTCTTCCCCGCAACACTGTGTCCTGTGCAGAGCAGTCAATAAGAGCATAAGAACTACAGAAGCAGATTGAACTGCAGCTATATAAAATATTTCTTCTGAAAAGGCATGTCTTAAAAGAGTGCGCTGTGTGATACAACTGAAAACAAAACCCCTAGCAAAATGTTTGATACTTTTCCAAAAGTTAATTTATTCTTTGAACTTATTCTTTGCTGCATCTAGCATGGTTCACGTTGCTATTCTGAAACTCACAGCAGAAACATGACAGGCATTTTGACAAATTTTCAGCTGAGAATGGGTAAGGAATGCTTTAGAATTGTTTGTAGCTAGGAGTGATTAGACAGTAAAAGTGGGTAGTTAAGACACCAGCGCACGAGCATCAAGCCTTCATTGCCCCGTGTTTTAGTCTGGCAGCCCAGCGAGATTTTACCAAGGTTACCTGGGCTACGCCCACAACAGCAATTCCCCAGTGGACGACGATGCCACTGACGGCTCAAGGCAGAGATCATCTGCTGCTGCTGGCTCCCCTGCTGCTGAACAAGTCTCCATTCTGGCAGATGCTTCTGCTTTTCACAAGCCACTGACAGTCTAATGGCCCCATTTCTGCTACCTCCCGGGACCCCCGACCATCTGCTTCTTTCAGGGGAAGCTGAGGGAACCACATACACAATAACTACTCTTTTCTTTCGAGTTCTTCCTTCTTAACACACCACAGAGTGATCGAACAAAGCAGACAGCCTACAAAGCTGTGTGGTTCTAAAACAACTGACGAGTATATCACTTAATCTTTGAAAGAGACTATCATCATGTAATGCCACATGGTTTCCACACCATGCTTCCATGCACCAAACCAGGTGTTTCCACGAAGACAGAAAAAAAGTGCTTGAAAATTTTTGGATGGTCTGTGTCTTCTTTTGCAAGACATTGCTGCTGTGCCTTAAAAGATAAAAAGATGCACTCTTCCTGCTGGTACTTTCTGTGGCTTTGGTTAGAATCCTTATCTTACATATTTATGCTTCAAAACAAAGAGAAAATATGTACACTACAACTAGGAAACACTGTAAAACCAAAATAAAATCACAGAACTTCATACAAGGAAATGTGTGAATTCAGCATAATGACCACTGATTGTTCTCTTGGTCCATGAACAAATTTTCACCCAAACCCCACCATCCTGCAGCCATTCGCCAGCAGATGGTAGCAGCCTGCTTGTCACTTGTAAAGGAATTATAGCATTCTTAGCCAGGGAAACAGTACTCAAGCTCTCATGGGAAGAAATTCCTTTTGCTCAGTAAGCAGCCTGCTTAACCTCCCCTGCCTGAAAGAGCTGAAGGCTGGTACTTGGAGTGTGCTCCCAATGGGAGGTGCCAATGGATAGTAATCATTGCCAGGCATCTAATCAACTCCTGGCTTAAATTAAAAAAGAAAAAAAAAAAAGGAAAAAAAAAAAGAAAAAAGAGACCACACAGTGAAGATTGATTCACAGGTCCTATCTCCACAATTCATCTCTGGCCACAAGGCACATACATCTCACTTAGCATAGGCTGGAGAGACTGAAAAGTGCCATTTAGAAAAGCCACTCTATCCCATGAACGAAATTATCAATAGTATTACAGCTAGATACATTGTCTCTACCCCTCCACGCTATTAGCAGCCCATTTCTTCCTTGCTACAGCTCATCACTCTGTGTCTACCAAAATGAAGTAACAGCCAATCTGGAAGCATGAACACTTGGGGGACAGATACCACAGCAGCAGCAGAACACCTCTGATTCATTCAAAATGCTATGCCACCTAACAGCTGTATTTCTTTTGCTTTAAGCTTGACTTTCTTCCGCACTTGCAATATTTAATCTTTCACTCTTCTGAGACCACTGCTATCATGCAATAAATAAGAGTATGGTTTTTGAGTACTTTTTTTTTTGCCTCCCTCAGATTTGTACCCAACTCCACAGAGCTGTTATAACAAAGAAGTCCTGGGCTACCTACCTTCCTCCTCCTAAACAAGCACAAGCTCTTAGGCTTGTGAAAACAAGTGCTCCAAGCTGCTCAAGTCAAAAACTCACCTTCTCACTTTGGCTCTGCACTGACAGAGATAAATAATACCTTTGTCCCTACACAAAGTACTCTAAAGCACTGGAATCCTACCATGGACATGGTTTTGCTGATGGGAGGATGGAAGCTGCTGGGTAACCCTTCCAACATATTCTGGGGAGCAGCAGAACAGTTGCTTAGAAGCAGAAATTAATTGCTTCTGCCTAACACTAATGTAAGGTGTTTTCAGATGACTCCTCCACTATCTTCCTTGCTGAACAATTACCAAACCAGTTTAAGTAAGGACATTCACAACAGATGCAGCTGTATCATATTTTCTGCTGTCTATAAGCCAAAGAACCTTCTCTGGATGATCAGTTGCTTTTTTAGTTTGCTCACCTGCACCCCATACTCAGACCTCTGACCTCCTCTCTTCCAATGACCAGTTTGTCCTTTGCTGGTTTTTTTTTTTCCCTTTTCCTTTCCTTTGCTTTCTAGGCATTTTTCCCTTCTTGCATACCAGTGTCAAGAATGCATCAACAGAGTGAAATGGAAAGCAACAACCGAAGGTTACTAAGAAAGAACAGCAAGCAAAAAGTGAAATATACCTGGCAATAATTATACAGGTACAAGTCTTTGCTTTACATGTTACATGCATTTTTCATACTCTCTCCTTCTCCTGTTTAAATTATAAGCTTTTAGGAAAATAATTGCTTCTGTATAATTGCACTGCACAAATGCAGATGTAAGATAATGAGGATTTCAGAGTCAGCTGCAATATTAGGAAGGAGGGCCTTCTGACTATTTCTGATTAAACACTTGGCAGGCTCGGCAGAGGCTCAGATTTAATATCCAGGTGAAAGGGCAACAGAAGCAGCAGGCAGCCACATTCTCTTTCCTGGAAAGTGGGATGCAGAGAGACAACTTATTCCAACAAACTACAAGAAAAGAAAAAAAAAAAAAAAAAAAAGAAGAAAAAAAACCCAAACCAAATCAAACTAACAAAAAAATAAAAAAAACCCCAAACCAACAAACAAACAACAACAACAAAAAAAAAAACAAACCCAAACCCCCCCCAAAAAACCCAAAAGGAAAAAAAAAAACCAAAACCCCCCAAAAAACAAAAAACTAAAAAAACCCACCCCAAACAACCCCACAAACAAACAAGAAACAAACAGACAAACAAACAAAAAAGAACCCTAACCAAAAAAACACAAAAAACCACCCACAACCAACCAACCAACAACAACAAATCCCTAGGAAATATATATGTATGTATACACTGCTTGCTACAGGAGAAAGGAATAAGTGATTTTGGAAGACTGCTGCAAAAAAGGGACCAAGATGAAAAAAGCAGGGTGGGAAGACATTTTTAACAGTAAAGGAAAAGACTACTTTCACTGTGATGTGCAGATAGTGGTTAATGAAAAAATTGTTTATTTGACTGGGGCTAGAGATAACCAGTACTCAAGGATACAGAATTGTTAGTTTCCATTTCCTAGCAAACAATTTTAAGTTATCAAAAAAACAGGCAGAGAGTATCAGTAAAATGAATCCCACAATTAAGAAGATGAAAACCTTTAAACTTGCATAATAAAAAGGTATCTCTTGCCAATGATGATATACTACTGTAGCAAGAAAATCAAGTAAATAACAAAGGAAAACAGTCCTGAAGTTAAACTGGACAGTTATCTTCAAGTCAAGAAACTAAGGACAAATTCAGATCCCAAGATTTCAGCAAACAGACAAATCAATGATTTGGAAGATGCCATACTAATAAAGCTGCATTAGGAAACACAGTAAGAAGTCAGAACTGCAGTGCTGCACGGGCTGCTGAAGCACAAAGGGAAGCTGCAGCTCAAAATGGATGGCATGGGAAAAAAACCACAAGAAATACAAGAGCTGGAAAATGTCTTAAAAATGGAAAATCCTATTCAATACATACAAAACTGATTAAACTACAACAGAAGCACTTGAAATCAAGAGCAGAGCATTTCATTTCCCTCAACTAGAAGGGAAAATATAAAGCAACAAGAGCAGAAATAAATGTTTAGTTTTAACAAAGAATGGTTTGCCAGCAATAATTTTAAGGTCCTGTGCAGACACTCAAGCTATTCAACTGCACTTACAGAGACCTCGAAAAGAGGGGTGAACAATAAGGTGTGAAAACTTGTGAAGTTTGTAAAATTATCCAGGGTAGCAAGATCTTAAACTGATAGTGAAAAGCTGCAAAACCATCTCACAATCATGGATAACTGTATGACAAAATGGAGATGAAAATTATTGTTAAGTGCAAAGTGATGTAAGCGGTGAAAATATTTTCACCTATGCATATACATGATGACAGACTCTAAAATAGGTTTTACTATTCATAGAAGGTATTGGTAGTCGTCCTGGACAGAAACATCATGCAGTCCCTGCATCTGCAAAAAAGGACAGCCAGAACATAAGCAGTTATTAAGAAAAGAAATCCATAATGAAACTCAAAGCTTCATTATGTCTCTCTGTTACTCTTGTAGTACCCTGACATCTTAATATTGTGTGTGGTTCTGATGACCCTATTAAGAAAGGAATACAACTGATCAGAAAAAAATAGTCAGACCACAGAGATAGTAAAGAGCTCATATAAGAGACGTCTAAGAATTTTGCAAGAGGTAACTGAAGGGGGATTGAGACCTACAAAATCCAATACGATGTGCATAAGGGGACGAGTCTTCGCCATTTCCAAGAAGGAAGAGCAGGTTTAAGTGAAAAATAACTGTGCTTTTTTTTAGTCAAGTAATTAAAAGTCATTGCCAAAGATTGCTGCACCAGCAAATAGATAAGCAAGTTCAAAACCAGATTAGACAAGTGCACCAAGGACAGGTATGCCTCTGCCTGGTACACACAGGGATACTAAAGCTACAACTCTAAAGCTGTGATTGCTGAAAGGAGGGAGAAAATATGCAACTGGCATTCTGCACATGCCTGCTTTACTACAAATCTATGAATAGGTGCACTGAAGTGGTGAAGATGTGGCTGCTGCTGGAGACAGGACACCACAACAAATTGTACTTTTATATCTGTCTGGAAAGGCAGTTCTTCTGAAGACCAAGAGGACCTGATTGTGAAATTGCACACTGAACAACAAAACCCCCCCATGATTATCAAAAGAATGTAGGCATCCACAAATTACTGTTCGGTTACAAGTTTTTAAGACTCTTCAGTCTTACCTCCCTAACAAGGAAGGTTGAGCTGAACTGTAACACCGTATAAAAGGGTTGAAATTCAATCTAAGTGATAAATTCATGTTCACTACTCCTTACAAGCCTGTTTCATTCACCTGGAGCAGTGATCAAAGGCTTCAATGTGCATGAATATATGAGACTGGTGAAGAGCCGAGCAAGACTTGAAGGGGGATGAACCCTTCCCGCCTCCTCCAAACAATGGAAGGAGAGAAAAACCCCAATGAAATAAAGACCCAGTGTAACTGAACCAGAACAGAGGTTAGATCCTTCAAGAGTAAACTGGTTGCTAACTAACACAGATTTAGCAAAATTAACAAACCCAGTCATTTTAAATGGTGCTGAAATGGCATGTTTAATTTCCATTAAGCAGGCTAAGTACACACCTATGTAGCCATTTCATATTTTTAAAGGAATATTAAAATAATACATAGACTACCAAGTCCAAGAAGCCAAGAAATCTGTAAATCTCGTTTCCTTTGATGCAAAGAGCCACCCTGAATAAGAGAAACATTTCAGAAAACCACTTGTATAGGGATTTGAATTTGCTACAGTATGCAAGTCTAGCAGAAAAAAATTATACAGTTTGTGTTATCTTGACTATTCATTTGGGGAATTAAACATGCAACAATAAGTGCAATTTAGTTACAAAAAGGTCTGAAAGATAGAAAAGCAGACTTAAAAGAGGAAAAAGAAATTCAAATTTTGAAGCAGAGATTATGTGATAAGGGCACACAGAATTGTGGGAACAGCACAGTCAGCAAGAAAGCATTTACTCCAGTTGGATTTTCTACCAGTACCAGATTTATTTCTCAGCCATCTTGGATACTGATTACAGGAAGTATCTAAACATATTGTGAATTTCTATCTAATGCAAGACCTATCAAGTATGGTATAAGAAACCAGTATGCAGTTACCTTGAAACAAAGCAACATCCCCACCATAATGGAAGAGATTTTGGATAAATTAAGTAATTACCAGAAAAGCAATAGCTTTGAATATCAATGTCTAGAGGGACATAAAAAAGGAAAAAACCTGACATAAACAAGAAAATGCAATAAACTCAAGGAATTTGTTTTCAAGAGGCAAACTGCATGACAGAACCAGCTTTTCTCTAATCAAAGAAAAGAAGAGATGATGCTGAGTATTTACTAAAAGGTTCAAAATAAATAACAAAAGGATTGGTTCATTAAAGACACAATCACTATGTTATTAGGAGCACTGGATTCAACAGAACCATAATCTTTATAAAGGCTTAAAAATAAGGAAATACTTTTGATCAAAGCAAACTGTAAATGGAAAACATTTTGACAAGATATTACGTATCTATGCAACCTGAGAGGAAAAAGGGTGCAGCACAAATCCACCCCGTCAACGACTCAAAGACTTGTAACACTGGACAGAAATACACCATTTGTCATTGTAATAATCTGTGCAAGCCTTCATCATAAACAGAGCCCCACTGTGCAAGACATTTTGGTAAAACAGAACAAAGAGTTGAGGGATGCAAAGGGATGAAATAGGAATGGTGAGACTGAGCCAGCAGCGTTGGGCAGAGTCCATCACAGCAGCAGGCTAAGCATATCCAATTATTCAGCACAAATCCCAGACAAGAAGGGCTTTGAAGAAATGCATGAAGAAAAACAAAGGTAAATGTGCAGGGTTTTGAAAGCAAAGCACTTAATTTAGCAAATTATAAAATTAGCCAGGGTGCACTGATTGGAAGTAGATCTTAAGTTCTTGAAATTGAAAGAAGAAAATGCAGCAGGACAAAGGCAGATAAAATAATGACGAGTAACTTATGTTTGAGGCGTAAGAAAACAGGAGGTGGGGAGATGAATGTGGAAGAAGGAGGAAAGTGAAAATGACCATTTAAAACAACCAATGTGTGTGACAGTATTCCATCCAAATGGCCCTTTACTGAGAATACCAATTCTTAAACTGAGGTCTAAAGAACCACTCCTACTGCACAGTCAAAATATATTTCACTGCAAGGACAGGTGAATAAAAGTACAATGTTCACCTTACTGGAAAATAAAGAACTTGTCTCTCTAGAAGCAAACAAAAATACTACTCAATTCCATTAAAGAAAGAAGACAGCTGCTCCAGAAAGCTGTAGCTGGCAGTAGAGCTACAATAAGGAGTAACAAAGTGCACACCAGTATTCCTGAGGTCACTGGTGGCTGTTGCTGCCACTGAGGAAAAGCAGCAGCAGATGAGCAACAAGAGCAAGTGAAATGAATCAAAAGAGGCAAAGGTGCAATGCTTGCAGAAGGAGAAATGCCTGGAAATCAGTACCTCTCTCCTTAGTGACAAATTGTCAAGTAACATATCAATATTAAAAAATATAAAAAATACAAGCATATGAACCACAGCAATAAATAATCACAGTTGAGGAAAAGTAGACAATTAGCACATATTGATGAAACGTCCTCAGATACAAAGGAGGTTCTCTATATAAAATAATGTTTGCCAGCCAAAAATTTGAATGGGTTTAGAGAGGAATATGTTATTTCATTATTCAATAATCATCAGAAAAACACCTCCTACAAACCATAATAATGTATGTGCTGCTTAAACTGCCCATTGCAATAACAGGTACAGTTTATGAATTCTTTATACAAGAATATGTAGTGTCTGTAGGCTCCTGGTATGAGCTAGAAGCAGTTTAGAAGAGGCAGAAAATATAAATAGCAGCAGTTCAAGCCCGGATGGCATTCCAGCTGGATATTACAAAGCAGCTGAAGTAGTGTCAGTAATTTCTTTAAAGGACAGACATAATGTGGTTCTCCTGGGGAGAACTTCCTCCATCTAAGGAATAGATGGGGTTCTGCCCAGACCTATAAGGAAAGGACTAATGAAGATCTTTTGGGCTCAGAGCATTGCTGAATCATGGTAAAGGCAGCAATGTTATTCATTTGTAAGTCACACCTTCAGTTTTATAAATCTAGATCAATCTACATTATGAAAAAAGGACTGGGATGAGCCATAGATTGCTAGAAATAAATAACTGTAAAAGATCAAAGAGAAATTTCTCTTTTTTTCACCTGAGGTAGAAATCAAAGGATACAAGCATTTTTCTTTTGTTTTTCTTTTATTTTACATAAACACGCCCTCTTCTTACTTCGTATTCCTTCATCTTCTGAAGGCTCTAGTCCAAAAGCAGAAGTGTAAGTCAGCATTAAGATCACCTTTGTTACACAGCTTCAGAATAGCCAATTCTTCTTTTGGTATTACCCTTGTAGCCATTTGTCCAGGAAACCGAATTTATTGGTAACTATCCATAACCCCTGTTCCCCAGGAACTACCACTGAAAGTTTCTGCTTAAAAGAGTGGTACCATGTGGCATCACCAAAGAATCCTTATGCTCCCCAATGATAAACTATGACACTTCAAAAGAAAATAATTAAATTCAAGTATAAGAGTTACGACTGCATGAAAACCTTGTAAAAGAGTTTTATGTACCCATAATGTGAGTACTGGAATTTTCTACTCTAAACAGTTTCCTAAAATGAATATTAAAAACAAATAATAATGTTGGTTTTCTGGACAGCATCAGTTATGAACTGTGTCAACCTTGAAATTTTGGTGATTACATTTAACTTCCAGAGTTACTCCCCCAGAAAACATTTAACAGTTAAATACAACAATGAATTCACATATGGGACCAGTACAGTGCTATTAGTATTTTCAGTATTTTAACTTTCTGGAAGAAAAGAGAAAGCTAACAGCAAATGAGCATGTTACAAAACATATTTATTATCTTTTTGACCTGACTCTAAATGACACACGAAGAAACTTTAAATTTAGCTTCCTGCCATTACATCTATGCAACTAAAACATGAAACCTCCTATCAGCTCGCTCATCTTCCAGTTTAATTGAGAACATCTGACAATTTAAAACACATACTGTACTTTCAAAGCACCCTACAAATTGGTCTTAATGGTCATAAAACAAGTGGTCTTCAAGCCCACTATACAGAATAATTCAACAACTTGTCAAAGGCCATGCAGGCAATTTCTGACAGCACAGCACAACGTCTGAAAAGTTCACAGCTCTCAAACACGAACTCAAGTACATGACTTGCCTTTCCCTCCCATCCCCACCCACCCTTTTTTATTTTCCTTTTAAGCTTCACCCTGAGCAGCAGTGAAAGTTCAGACAAAGTCCCTATTTCAGAGATTCATGCCAGGACACCCTCCTCCTCCCTCCCCTCCCCTAGCAGTAAGTCTTTTATGAAGCTGGTCAGTCACCTTTAATCATCAATAACTTTCTGAAACTTAGAAAGTGTGAGTTCTCAGTAAGAATAAAGGAGTTGGAGGTGCAAGAAAAGCTGCAATTAACAGCAATCTAGTGCAAAGAAACAACACAACCATGTTGTGAAATGAGATGCCATGAGAAAAAGAAATACAGCTGAGTTAGGCCTCCTAGTTCTAAGTACAAATCAAAAGAAAATACGCAAAAAGCTAGAAATGGGGGAAAAAAATCACTAGTAAATGAAGACTGCACAACTTTTAACATCAACCTTTAATACTTTCTCCAACAGAAGGAAAGCTGATGACCCAGACAACAATCAGCTGGCTAAGACCTCAGTGTACCTATGCTGCAATCAGTTGAGCAGCCAGAGCTCAGGAAGGCATAAGCGATCTGTTTGTACCACTGGCAGCTCAGGTGGTGACAAACAGTGCAGCTGGGAGGGTTTTGCCACTCAGCATCGACTCGTGCCTTGAGTAGGGCCAGAATTTCACTCCAAATCCCACACTGGTATTTCTCTTCTTATGGCAAGTCTGAAGAGAACTTAAGTAGATCTACACCATTAACATCACACCCCGAACTGTCAGAATTTCTCAAAAGAAACTGTAGCTACTTGAGACCTTTTAACTCAAGGCAAATGTCTGCTTTAGGCTACTCCAGCTGGCAAATTAGGCCAGAGGAGGGGAGGGAGCATCCAGTACCTAGTGCTTCTAAATTATGGAATCATCATAATAATAAAGAAAACCCCCTACTTTTTCCTATGTCTAGACAAGTAGATGGATGTACTTGGCACCAGTAATAAATATATACATTTGAGAACCACCTTAGCCAAACTTTAAACTGTGCCTCTTTTTGAATTTACTAATTGGTATAATTAGTAATATCATTCTGGAAAAACTTTCCATCTAAAGTCACGATCTTGACCAGGACGCTCACTTCCAAATCATTTTAAGACATGAGTTTGTTCTTGCACAACCTGCTGCCCCCTCCTATGCCTAGCATTTCTCTGTATCAGCACTGACACTGAAAGTCAGGAAAGCCAGCACAGCCAAAATATTACCTTGATTAAAATGGGAACAGGGTGGAGGAGGAATGTGCTGGCCAGATCAGCTACCTACCTTGGTTCAGTCACAGAGCACCACTGCTGGCAGAAGGGAAGGTGTAGACAAGAAGAATGGCTTCTAACAACCCTAATTCAGCCTGGATGAAATTACCACCATATTTCATCTTCCTCAGTAAAGCAGAAATGGTTTACATGGGACACTCTTCACTCTTTTGTACCTTTAACAGCACGGAAGCCTTGACCTTTTGCTATGCTCCTACCTCCCTCTACCCTCATCCATTTCACTTCCCCCAGCCCTTGCTCTGCACTCATCTTCCTCCTCATTTGTCCCACAGTGGCACAAAGCAATCAAGGGCTGCTATCAAAGTAAAAAGAGAATTTTACCAATTCAGAGGGAAATTCTGGAAAAAAGAGCTTTAGTCGTGGCAAGGAGAGGGACAAGTCTGTGAAAACCAGCAGTATAGTGAGAGCAACTCGGAACTCCAAAGGGCCCTTTCAGGATGATGATTTTTTTTTTTTAAACTCCCTACACATGGGCTAATCTACAGTCAGCCTCTGTGCCCTATGTGCAGGCTGTGCTGTTCTGGACATTTGTTCCATTTCCCACTCCCAACCACCCTCCTGGCTTAATGCTGCAGTAGGAACAAGCTGATGAGGTCAACTAACCTCAGAATTCTCATTCCCATATTCCCCAAACAGCTCTGTGCCCACAGCTCCAGCCCTTCTCCCTCAACGTGGCTCTAGCCACTCACGCTCACCCATAGCTTTAGCAATACAAGACTGCTGTTAAATGCTAATTGCTTACTAATGAAAACTAATCATCATGCAATTAAACTTTAATCACTAAGCAGCTGGCTGGGATCCAATCCATAACAATGAAGGTTCATTAATAACTTTTTGCCAAAGTGCTCTACCCATGAAGACTATCCTATACACAGAGTCCAACTAAGTGTACAGAACTGTTTGAAAAATATGTCTTCTGCCAACAATGAAAAACTACCCAGAGCACAACAGGGTAAGAGCAGCACAGTTTAGATTAGCTAAAAAGGATGGGTTTAAGATTCAGGGAACTCAAACTCCTTTGCTGGCTCCCTCCATAACCTCAGGCAGACTGTGCTGCATAGAAAGAACCTCTTTTCCCCAGTTCTTGTCTCTGCAGAGTAATATTCTTTAAGGCAAGAAACTAGTTATAATTTTGCTGTAGTTTCTAAAATTATTACATGAATACTCATCATGCTTCAGTTTTATTTTTATTCATCTTTCTAAATCTAGGGAAATTAACCTCTTTCAGAACATATTTCTCTAATTAAAAAATATATTGAGGTTATATAACTAGGTTCATAATGGACAGATGAAAATCTACTTTTGAAAAGAAAAAGTTTAAAACCTGCTTTCTACAAAGCCACAGAAATGATCAGAGGGCAGGAGCACCTCTGCCATGAAGACAGACTGAGAGAGCTGGGGTTGTTCAGCCTGAAGAGGAGAGAAGCCTCCAGAGACATCTTACAGACCAGACCAGACATCTTCCAGTACCTACAGGGATTTACAAAAACGATGGAGAGCAACTTTCAACATGGGCAGACAGTGAGAGAACAACAGGGAATGGTTTGAATCTAAGAGGGGAGATTTAGATTAGATATTAGGAGGAAATACTTTACTGTGAGGGTGAGGCACTGGAATGATGATGTCCAGAGAAGCTGTGGATATCCCACATTCCTGGAAGCGTTTAAGGCCAGGTCAGATGTGGCTTTGACCAACCTGGTCTAATGGAAGGTGTCCCTGCAAGGTCTCTTCCAACCCAAACCACCCTATGATTTAATGATTTTAAAGTAATCTCACACCACCATCAGTGAGTGCCCCCGTTTTGCCTGCAGAATTCCTATCCCAGTCTGGCTACTGCACAAAGCATTATGTTTAGATAGCTTTTTATCAATTTGGTTTGCACTGCAATGTTTGGAGAGCTTTCCTTTATTATGAATGGTAGAACATTAGTATAGTTGAAGCATTATTCTTGCTTGTTCAGTGATCACAGAATTCAACATAATGCTTGTTTTAAAAGTAAAATGGAAAAACTGTGTATTTCTTTTAGTGAAAAGGGTCTTACAAAAAATAGAATGCAGTTCTAATAATCCATAAAATATTATATAAAAGGTCATTAATTCTTACCTTCAAAAATTAACCTCTTTTCAAACTGAATACAACAGATGAAAGATGAGAAAAGAAATTAATTTATTGCCCAAAATTCAGGAAAAATATTTTTAAGTCTGCATTTTTGCCTAATTGTAATCAAATATACACAATTTTAAACACAGAGGCATGGAGCAGAATAAACTCATTTGTTAGTAGCACTCTTCTAACAAAGCTAAAGGAATACAGCAGAAGTGACAACCATCTGGAATTAATCTAAGTTTAAAAAATTGGTTCTTTTAAGTTAACAAAACACTAACAACACAACAACCCTCCTTCAAAATTTTGGGGAATCTTAACCTTTTTACTAGCACAGCTTAAGAAGTTTGAAGCTAAAATTACACATAAATGGATTACATCCACTCTCTATTGAGAATTTAGTAAGAGTTTTGCACCCCTACCGTAACAGGCAACTGAAGTCTTACGAAAAAAAAAGATTGTGTGACCTTGTGGGCAGCCAGACAAAAAGCTCTAAAGCTTTGTTTAGAAATTTCCTGCACAGAAAAGGCCCCACTCACATTTGGGAGAGTTTCTTTGAAATTAAGTTACTTAAATGTATTTTTAAATTAAAACTGTACATAGATTATAAGGATCCCTGATGCTTTACAGAAAGGCAACTATGGAATGAGCAAGCTGCGCTTTGCATACAAGTTACCAGTGCTCTTGGCTACAACAAATGCAAGTGGGTAAACATTCTATTCTTTCCCAACACCCCATTGTCAGTAAATCTGTTTTCCACTTTCCTCACTCCACATGCAAGACAAACAGAAAAATATAAAACCACATGCAAGCCCAGACATAATGCCTGTACTCTGGGATAAACTAATCACGAACAAGTCTGCTAGTAGAGATCCACACAAAGTACTTCCCTTCATCTTCTCTCTGTCCCCATTACAAAGAGCTGATACTGCACTCTTTCCTCTTACCACAATCATCTTTATGCTTGAGACTTCAATTAAAACGTGCAAGAATCTGCTTCCTATCACCTGCAATCCATAACCACCAATAGGCTGCACCAAATTTACCTAACTTCTACTCACAACAAAGCCAAAGAAAACCAACTTCATTTCAAAAATGAAATTTATGGGCTTCTAATAAAATTGAAGATATTTGCATCAGACATGTACATGTGGATTTTCTCTTCTCAGCTCTTTAGCATTTCAGGCTTGTGATACCAATGCACAGCACTGCTGTGAGTTACCCAGTGCTGTAGCAGTAGTGATTCACACTCCTAGGCCCCCAACAGAGGAAGGCAGTGAACTGAGCTACAACAGGGGCTCCTCCCAGGTTCTCCTCTCCGTGGTGGCACATTCTTACAGAGCAGGAGTCATGACAGCACAGCGTTTCAGCAGCGCAGCAGATGGCAATGCCTTTCTGAGAAAACCAAATCTGAAGTTCATCATTCAGCCTGTCTTCCAGAATTTCTCCTCCACCCAAAATTTCATGCTTCCTTATTTTTGTAACACTGCAGAAGAATATTAAAGATGCTGCCATTTCCTGAGGAATGAAAATGAGTATCACACTAGAGTGTGCACATTTCCAGCTAGACAACTAGGTATTTGGGCACAGCCTGTCAATGAAAGCCAGGAATTCAGCCACTTTAAGGATAATTGTAGAAAGTGCCTCAAGGTTCTGTGGCAATCCTCATTTGAAGGGCTAAAACATACTAAGAGCTGTTGCCAGAGATAAAAACAAGCAAACAGTGTCCTCAATACACCCCTTTTCCAACCACCGCCAACAGGAAGATTTTAAAGCCGCCACTGGTTTCCCTTTCCCACAGTGAAAAATTAAAAAGTGCCAGTGTCACTTCTTCCTACTCTCAATGTCTCCCTACTAATACTGATCTAGGTGTAAGAAATACAACTGTTCCTTCCTGTGTTCGTCAGGCATTTTATTTTTGAAGCAGCAGATTATTACTTCAGTTGAAACCCAACCTAATACAGAACTTCACTTGAGGGGTTTTTTTGGTTTGGTGTTTTGGCTTTGGGTTTCCTTTTTTTGTGGGTTTGGGGTTTTTTTGGGGTTGGGGGGAAGAAGAAAAATACCAGGTTCTGCACATTTTTCTTCCCTAAAAAGAATGGTGATGAATAAAATGTTAACATTAATCTCCCAACACTATAAAACGGTAGTACTGTGGTTCTAAAATCCTTTCAAGTATGGGTGGCACCTGGGCACAATTTTACGTTACAGTTAACCTGATCTAAGGGTTATCATTACCAGTGGAAAGGGCACTCCCTCTCAGATGCAGCAAACACGGTTCAAAGGGTAAGCTGAGTCAGATGGCTGATCTGGTATAAAGATCCCCCAACCCAAACCAGTCTCCTGATGGATTAGCTGGCTAAAAATCAACCCTCTGTGCAAATGCACAGTTGGTAGATCTAGCACAAGGGAAACGGTGGAAGAAAGCAGCTTGCAAAGAGGATAAAGAAGGATCACTCCTCATGACAGCAACTCCTGGTCTGGGGTAGGGATAACAGAGCCCACCTGTGCCATTCAGAATAAAGCAATACCTTTATACTCACATGGTGCTACATTACTCAGGTTCCTGGGGCTGGAAACTGTTTTGCCAAAGGTAGCCAACCTTCCACAATTTTCTCAGTTCCTACTGACTCCCTGGCTTAGGCATCGATTGGCTACGCAGCCAGAACCTTTTATAAGCAATTACTTACAGAGCGTGGGAGCGTTTGTGTTAGGCTTTGATTTCCCCAATTTGAGAATATAAATAGCTTAATTCCTAGTGATCCCTCCAGGCACCTTTCTTTACCCAATTTACAGCTAGGGTCCCGAATGGTAAACAAAAGAAAATGGTTCTATGAAAGCATCAGAGTAAACAAAGTATTACAGAAAGGCAATCCTTATTTCCTCCAGGTAAGATACTGAGATCAACTATCAGGAGTCTTAAGGGGTCAGAACAACTTCCCTGTGCCAAACCAGAAGGTGTTCTCCGGGAAATATGGGTAACGCATGCAAACCTACCTCTAACCCTACAACTAACAAAGACACATTCAGCATGAGCCACAAGGCTGCCACTGCCCAGCAGGCAGGAAAAAATCAATTATCTGGTATCAATTTACAAAGAAAGAGACTTCAGGCATTTAAGTTTAAACTTCTATTTTTAAGAACTTTCACCGAAGTCTATCAGACCTTCAGAACAGGCCTGCTAACAGTCCTAAAGTAGGTAGATTTCGCTCCTTTGGGTAAGCAGCAGGCTTTGAAAAATAAGCCATGGAGAGCTGGAAAGACAAAATTCCAGACTGCTGAAAGAAAACACAGAATCTCCTTCTGGTATGCTGTAGATCATGGGCAGATTTTACCCTTCACCGTTCTTTAACTCTAAAGTTCATCTGACTGAAACCCAAGATGATCTTTTCAATACGAAGCAACAAAGGAAACAGGTTCCAAGGACTTCTTTCCATGTATAAGGATTAAAAGATTTCTCAAGCTGGGAATGATGCAGAGATTGATGAGAAAAGCATTACATTTTTTAGACCTTTTAAAAGAGATCTCTAAATGGGGGATAAACAAGCTTTCCTTTCACAAAACACTCTCAGCAGGAACAAGAGCTACATTTACCTTCAGCAAGGTCAATTCTGATAAGAGTAGGGGGAGAAAAAGAAAAAAAAATCAATCAAACAACAGCAACAACAAAAAACCCCAAACAAAACAAACAAACAAAAAAAACCCACCAAAAAAAAAAAAAACCAACCAAAAAACCCCCAACCAGACGTAATGCATGTCCTAGGCCAGAGCCTCTGCCTTGGACAAAAAACCTGTTTTATTTAAAAAAAATGTAAGAAACAGCACACCAACTCCTAGTGAACAGCTTTTTAGAAAACAATAGCTGAACTATCCTGGAGTCAACCTAACATAAAGAATGTTCTCTGCATTGTTCTTCTCTTCACCTTACAGCTTCTTATATTTAATACTGAGAATAAAGACCATCAATTCTTCTGAACATTAAATCTGCTGACAATTACCAAAGTGACTCCATAATTCTTCCAGTTTCAAAGGTAACCAATATTTCATCTTGCATGAACCTCTCATTAATGCAAAATCAGTGAGAAAACAAACAGGACAGGAAACTGTCTGGCCACCTTCAGTATTTGAAAGAAAACATTTTATAGGCAACAGGAACACCCAGCACTATGGAGATGGCATTTTTTCAGTTCAAGATTTCATCAGCCTTGGAACAAAAAATGTCTACCTGCAAGAAAGCCAGTTAGCATCATTATGGCTTAACAGTTTATGAGAGACAGACTCCCCAGCAGTTAGGCTTATCTGCTGGGCTATTTAATTTGAGCCTCAAAATAAGGAGAAGGATGAAGTCATTCTGCATTTGATGCAGCACAATTAATTGGATCACATTCTCAGAACCAAAAAGCCTTGCAGAGTGGCTGGAGTAAGAACACCTTTTTGCCTTCAAGAAAGGCAGATTCTAGCACTTTGGAAACTATCTGGATTGCTGCTTAGAATATAACACACACCATTTTCAGTCCAGAGTGAGAACAGACTGTAAGGGAAGCTCAACGCTCAGGGGGGCCATTTCACAGTTTGATAAACCTTTTTAAGATAATACCTTCTCAGGTATTCTTCTAGAGCATCTGGTACAACATCATTTCAGCAACTTCACATACATACAAACCCTTTCTTGAGACTAACTATGAGGTTGTTGTCAAAAAAAAATGCAGTAAGGCACAGACATTTACTGATATAAGAAACAATTTAGCAAGAAAAATTATCATCTGATTCCAGAAAGCATGTGGGAAACAGAGGTGTGTTGGGGAAAAAAATTTATAATGGGCTTTTATGTGTGAAAAAATATGTGAGCTTGTGTGAGAAGAAGAAAAAATCTATAATGAGCTTTCATGTGGGGAAAAACAGTGAGCTTGTGTGAGGAAAAGAAGAAACACAGGACAGGCTGCTTATCTCACTACCTCTACATCAACGGCCTTTGACAAGAAGTTTAAGTTTCCTATTTCTATACTAGAGTACTGCATAAACAGCAGCAATAGAGTCAGATGTCTAAAGAAAATATTCCAACTCACTTAATGGTAAGGATTCAGTTTAAATCTGGTGCATATTTATCTTCTGTGGTACCACAGACAGTTCACAAAATTTTTAGTTACGGCAGTGTTTAATTTGCACAGAATGAGTTACATAGATGAATTACTCACTCAGGCTCATGACCCTTCATATACCATATGCTAATATCCTTCCTTACCCACAGACAAAATCCAAGAGCTAGATTCCTGTATGCCTGTGCACACATCTGTCTACTCATTCCTGGTAGTAAGCAGCTACACGGTTTGCACATCTGCTTTTCCATGACAGCACCACTAACAAACTGCATGTCAGAGGGGAAAAAAAAAAAGAAAATGCACTTACAAAGCACAGAGGAGGTAAGCAAAAAGCATATGCAGCAAGCACAGGGAATCAGCTGTGTGAGCCAGAAGGCTTTCCTCAGGCAGTGGGGCAAGAGAGTCGAGCTCAACAGAGCCTTTCCACTGCCTGGGGATGGCTTCGGGCAGGCACACCTCGCAATACCCTGACGGCCCTGTGAGTGCTGCACGTAACCCTCTGCGAGCTGAAGCAAGGAGGAGGTACTGCTTCCAGAGGAGAGGCCAGCACAACAGTTTGCTACAATAGGAAAAACAAAGCTAAAAGAAAAGCTTTACCATTATTTGTCACAGGGATGATAAATGGATTCGTCTTACGGCTGTAATACAGAGCAGCTGTAGGACACTTGTTACTGTGTTTGTGTGAGACAGAATACAGAATACAGAGCTTTAAACTCTGCAGTGGGGGAGGGGGACAGTATCAGGCGTGTCCCTGGCATGCTGTGGGATGAGATGCAAAGGTTAGAGGGACAGGGTGCTAATGAGGGCACTCTGCTGGTGACTCTGAAACGTGCTGGCCACACTGGAGCACACCTTTAGCCTTACAGAAACAAACCAGGGATGCCTGAGGTAACAGAAGCCAACAGGGATACAGCAAAGAAATACCTCAAAGCAATTAAGGGGTGTTCCTCTAGGAAAGTGACACTATCAACAGCCCAGCCGAGGTGCCTTTACACCAAAGCACAAAGCATGGGCAAAAAGTTGGAAGCCACTCTGCTGCTGGAAAGCTACGACCTTGTTGCCATTACCGAAACTGATCATGTGACTCCATCAGGTGGCAAGGGAAGGGATGAGGATGTAATTTGTCTGGACTTCTGTCAAGTGTTTGACAAGTCCCCCACAATACCCTTCTCTCCAAACCAGAGAGTGATGGATTCGACGGGTTTGGTGGATCAGGAATTGGTTGGACAGTCGCATCCAGAGGGTTGAGGTCAAGAGCTCAGAGTCCCAGTAGCCATCAGTGACCAGTGGTGCCCGTCAGGAGGCCGTACTGGAATCAGTGTTATTTCATGTCTTCATTAATGACACAGAGGGATCAAGTGCACCCTGAGCAAGGTTGCAGATGACTCCAAGCTGAGTGGTGCTCTTGTCTCACTTGAAGGATGGGATGCCATCCACAGGGATCTGAACAGGCTTGAGAAGCGGGCACACGGGAATCTCATGAGGTTTAACAAGACCAAGTGCAAGATGCTGCACTAGGGTCAGGGCAACCCCTGGTCTCAAGCCAGGCTGGGGGATGAGCAGATGGAGAGCGGCCCTGCCAAAAGGGACTTGGGGGTGCAGGTGGATGAGAGGCTGGACACAAGCCAGCAATGTGCACTCACAGCCCAGAAAACAAATTGTGTCCTGGGCTGCATCCAAAGCTGCGTGGGCAGCATGGCAAGGGAGGGGATTCTGCCCCTCTGCTCTGGTGAGACCCCCCCTGCAGTGCTGCACCCAGCCCTGGGGTCCCCAGTACAGGAAGCACATGGACCTGTTGGAGCAAGTCCAGAGGAGGCCACCAAAATGGTTACAGGGATGGAGCACCTCTCCTACTAGGAAAGGCTGAGAGAATTGGGATTGTTCAGCCTGTGAAAGAGAAGATTTCAGGGTCATCTAATTGCAGCCTTCCAGTACCTGAAGGGAATCTACACGAGAGAGACTATTTACAAGAACATGTAGTGACAGAAGAAGGGAGAATGGTTTCAAACCAGAGCACATTTAGCTTAGATATTAGGAAGAAATTCTTTATTGTGAGTGTGGTGAGGCACTGGAACTGAAGTTATCCAGAGCAGTTGAGGATGGCCCATCCCTTGAAGCATTCAAGGCCAGACTGGATGGTGCTCTAAGCAGCCTGGTGTAGGGGAGGATGTCCCTGCCCATGGCAAGGAGGTTGATCTTTAAGGTCCCTTCAACTCAAGTAATGTTATGATTCTATAACAAAACCAAGTGTACACATAAGACAGTGGTCCCTGACTCTGAAAGTTTAGTCATAACTAGCTTAAAAATGGACGTAGACAGAACAGTGGGAACAGAGCACTGAAAGATTACATATTACTTATCATACACAAAAAGTAAGCAGTATTTCTTACAACCTTAAATAGGAAGGATTAGGAAGAAATAATTTTAAAATCAAATGAGATTGTGAATCTGAGTGACATGAAAATCACAATAAAATGGGAGACAATGGATTAAGGATGATGTAGATTAAAAGCAATGTTTTAAAGTCAGAATTTGAGAACTCACTGCGAATTCAAGAACAATTTTTATATTTGTGCCAGAAGAACATGAATCTGGAGTAAAAAAGGAAGTTCTATAAGACTCTGGAAGAAAGTGACTGAGTTACCAAAAGCTACTCAAAAGCATGGTATTCCAGGATAAAGGGAAGAAAAGCACAAGCAAGCTTCAGTGAATCCCACAAAAAAAGCATGAAGTAATGAACAACCTCTGTAAAATACAGTGGAAAGCAAGGAGGTAATCAAAAGAAAACACAGGCAGAAAACAAAGGTAGAACAACACTTCAAAAGCAGCACAGCTGATAGTGACAATGCAGTCGACAGAAAAATGAAAAATTAAGCACTGGATCTGAACCTTAACTGGGAAAAGATCACCATAAACACTGATTACAATGGCAGTAGAGCACAATTGAAGCCACAGTGGAGGACAAGAGCCCCAGACAATGCACTAAAGAATTCTGAGATGAAAAAAGAGAAAGGAAATTAAGAGGTAGTTGCAAAGGCAAGAGAGGCCACAGGCATTTTGTAGACTTCTTTTTTAAAAAATGAGAAACACTCATGTCTGCAGGTATTATGAGGGAAAAGAAAAGATAGGAGTTGAGCAACTGATTAAGGGAAAGAGGCAGAGGAAAAGGACAAAAAGTTCAAGGAAGATAAGGAGACGTTTTTGTATGGTGCCATAAGGGCAGATGAAATAGTTAAGAAGAAGGGGGAAAAAATGTTCTACTTGTAAGGAGGAGATGATTGCAACAGTTAGAAGACAGTGATAAAGGGTAGGCCAAAGCATATTCAATCAGAAAGCCATAAAGATCCCATGCTGAGAAAGAACTAGATGTCAAACAACATGCAAAACTCATATAAAAATGTGGATAACGGGCTGCTATTATTTAACAAGTTTGATTAGAGCCTCTCAGCACAGCATGCTTTAGCACAGCTGGGCTTATGTCCTTTGCACATACAGGAACACAAAAAGGATCACTGGAGGATAACTCAAGTGGTTCAAGACCTTGTAGAGAAGGCATTTGCTACTGGGAAAACCAGAATTATAAGTGAAATGCACCCCTCACACACAGTCAAAAGGGAAAATCAGGCTGCAGAGATCCAAATTCAAAATACTGGTGAACTAAGAGACATAGGAAAGCATGGTCACATTCCAAGCAGAATCCAAATGGCAATGGAGAACCTGAAAGAAACCTTGCAATTATCAGAGATAAGAAATTCAGCAGTTGCATCAGAACAAGCATGCAGGCATGGCTCGATGAAAACCAAATGAAATTAACTGACTATGTTTAATGAGAGACTAGAAACAAGAATGCAAGCCAAATCAAGTTAGGGCAAAGAAGCATGTAATTACTGTCAAAGAACAGTTGAGTGAAAATTCAGAACAAGCCAGGAATCAAACTCGAAGAGAAAAAGCTCATGGGGAGGAAACAAGCAGGCTGCATGTAACAATACAGAGGAAAGAAGATAAAAACTGGATCCCAACACTGTTTAGAAAAGGAAGAATCTGAAGGCAACAGGAAAAAGCAGTTCTATCCTCTTCCATGGTCTGACCCAGGACAGAGCACAACACAAAAAAAGATAAGCATAAAGAAAGGGATGCAGGATGATGATGATGGCAAAGCAAGGCACATAACTGTGGTTTTAAAGCATCAGCTTATGCCTCAGGAAATCACGAATGGTGAGCGTCTCCATTCACAGCCAGGCAGTTGAGAATAAAGTTCTTCCTTTGTCCCTGCTTTATCTTTACCTATTTCTTCTCACTCACTGTATACTCACACTCTGGAGACAGTCAATTATCAGTATTATTAATTATCTGGTATAATTAATACTGAATTCATCAATACTAAACCCACACACATTTCATTCAATACTTACAGACCTCTGTGCAATTCTCCCCTATCCACCTGATTTTGTAAGGGCTGTAAATTCTCCTGCAGTTGTGTAATATGTATTACAGTGCAGAATAACTCACACAGCAAGGGGCCTCTTGAAAGCAAAGCACACTTTGAAGGTAGATTCAGCTTCCAATGTGAAGAAGCTTAGGGCCTTGTCCAATATCAAATCTTTGCACCTCCAAAACCAGGGCATTCCACAGCTTTTCTGTCATTTACCCTCCTTCAATCCAATGTTTGACTACCCTCGCTGACATTTTTTGTCTAATTGAACTGGAATTTTCTTTGCTGCAATTTGTGTCTGCTACCACTTGTCTTTACACTGTATGACTCCAAGAGCAGCCCCAGAGAATATTAAATATCTAACAAGATAGAATAAGGAAGGGAAAAGAGATCACTGCAGTCATGAGGAAGCCTTTAGACATCCAGAACTTTTACTAGGTAATGAGCATCCAGTTTTTTGATGCACAAAAATCTTATCTGATCAGGTATGGCAGAGATCTAAATGAGGCCATCAAGAAGACATCACTGAAGATTTATTTAAAGTGAAAGATGATTGTTTAAGACATGAGAGAAGAACAAGGAAAAATAGGTACTCACCATCTCTCTTGCAATCTCCACAGCTTCCTGCAGCCCATAGAGCCTGCCACAGACCAGGTAGATCCCATTGGCCCAGAGAATACAACCCTCATGGACCCAAAATTCATTGCTGTCAAGAGGTAGTTCAGGAATTTGTAACTCCAGCTCAGTGCCACCTTCTGAAGTGGGCATAGAGGGTTTTGAGTCCAAAGGAGTCTTTTCACCACCACTGCCACCATCAGTGGTTGCTTTTTTACAAGAAGCTCCCCTTGAAAGTGACCGAGAGGCTCCACTACAGTCCTCAGAGCGGTGCCGCCTCTTAAAGCGGGGATGAGCAGCCAGACTTCTTTGTTCCTTCTGTTGTTGCTGTTCCTCCTCCTCTTCAGTATCTGTCTTGGAACCATTAGAAGCACTTTTGTGCCGTACCTTGACCTTGCTCTGCATTTCTGTGGCCCTCTTAGGAGGCGGGTTCTTGGGCAAGGTAGCTGCGTAATCCTGGGGGTAGAAAGGACCAAAGAGGTCACCCATGTTACGATAGCTGGCCCATTTGCCACACAGGCAGCAAACCAGATGCCCCAGGACAGAAGACTCTGTTACTACAGGGCCTTGCAGCATGAAAGTTGAGGTGGGCAGCACTTTGCTCTCCGCATTGCTGGGAGGGGGTGTTGAAGACCTCTGTCCTTTCCGACCCCTCACCAATTTGTTCTGCTCCTCTTCCTCCGCATTTATGATTGTGCACACAGCGCCTAATTCACACTTGTTTACCACATGAATATAAGGGAAAAAGGACTTATTCTTGGAGTCAGTTTTATCTACAGACTGGGTAGCGTATTTAAGTTTGATCTCAGGTTCTTGAGGCTCCACGATCGGAGCAGCCCGTCTAGGCTTCCGCTTCCGTGGCTGCGCTGCGGGCTTTCGCCTCTCCCTCCTCTGCCGCTTGGGCTTTGGCTCACCAGCACCCACTCCTTCTGCAGGCTGGGATGGAACCGGTGGGGGCGGCGGGGGCGGGGGCAGCTGCTGCTGTTGCTGCTGCTGCTGCTTCTTCTGCTTGTTCACACTCCCGATGGGCCTCCCCTTTTTCTTTCCAGAGGGGAAATATCCCTTTGGAGGGAAACCATCTGGCTTGGGTGAAATGTTTGTCACATCTCCATCTTTTTCCTCAGACTTTGGATTTGGTTCAGAAATAAACACACTGGAAGGGGAAATTGTTTTTGAGTCAGAAAAGGTCAGAGCCCCAGCTCCACTTACAGATCCATCAGACCTTCCCTGACCACCTGGCTTCTGAGAAGGTGGTGGTGCTGCACTGGATCCTGCTCCTTCTTTACCAACACTGGCAGTTTCAGGGACCTCTTTTTTGTTTTTATCATCCTCACTGCTTTGCCACTCTTCTGAAGATCTTGGAACAGTTTTTTCACCAGTTGTATCCTGGCTTGCTGGCCCCACTTGATCTGACATCTCTCCTTTTCTCTTCTCAGCCTCTGGTCCATGTCCAGCCACATTTCCTCCTTCAGGTCCACTCTTAAGGGACAGGATGTCATCAAGAGTGACAGTATCTGGACCGGTTTCAGCACTGTTGGTAGAAACACTTCTCCTAATATTGGGAGATGTAATTTTTTGAACAATAGCTTCCAGTTTTAAGCCTCGCCCCTTTCTTGGGGGCAGTATTTTGGTCTTCGCCGGGCTTGTGAGGGAAACAGCAGGACAATTCCTATTATCAGGACTTGGCAGGTCCTTGAAGGAATCTCCCTTTGCAACTGACTTGCCAACATCTTGGCTTTGAGATGAATGGGCATAGGAGTTGTACGTTTTATCAACTCCTTCTCTTGCTGAAGTCATCAGTCGCGCTTTATCTTCACTGCCACTGTTCTTCATATCATGTGGCTGTCTTTTGGTAGGGATAGGCGAGATGAAAGAACGGACCCTCCTCCTCATAATTAATGGGTTTTGAGGGGACTGGTCTTCCTGGCCAGGGAGCCTGAGCATAGCATTACTAGGCTTGGGCAAATCTGTAGATTCCTCTCGTCGATGCCCATCGCTTTCTTGAGGGCAAAATCTTTTTTGGTTGGCTGCTCCAAGAGGGCCGCTGCTTTTGGCAGGAGAAGTTTGTCGAGAGAGGTCCCAACCAGATTCATGATGCTGCAACTTCTGGTTGCCGTGTTTGAGTTCGGCGCATTTGCTCTGAGTACTGTCACCGCCCATAACACAGCGTCCAGCTTCCTGGCTTCCAGTGTCATGGTAAGAGCTACCCTGCAGGTACATCATTCCATCCTTGTCATTTTTTAAGGGACTCCTTACTCTTTCCAAAAACTGCTGTTGTCTTGGGCTCTTCCTTGCTCCTTCCTGCCTGTGCTGAGCTGCAGCAATCACACCCTGAGCAGTGCTGCTTGCCCAATCTTTGTATTCTTCTTGCTGTTGCTGGTACATCTGTCTCTTGTAATGGTACTGGGAATTCATGGAACTGGGGTCACCGAAAGCGTGAGGCCTAGCATTTGTGTGATATGCTGAAGCCAGAGATGGGCCTTCCGAATTCTGAGGGTACACAGAATGCAAGGAACCCCTGCTAACTCTTTCAGATAGTGTCATGTGTGGGTTCATGTGATGCAGATCTGTCCCTGGGCCTCTGCTTCTGCCTGGTGACATCTTCAGCTTATCAGCAAGATCCTGATATTGAGAGGGTGATTTACCCCTTCCAGTTCTGCCAGGTGCTCGTCTCATCTGTGTCGATCTGCTGTCCTGCTGGGGAATGTAGTCTGGAGCAGCATCGGAGACTGCAGCTCCAGGGCTGGCATTGCCTCGGAAAGATTCATGCTTAATGCCAGCGGGATGACAATGGTCTCCTGTTTTTTTATTATTGAGACTAGCTGAGCTCTTCGATTGTTCAAAATCTTCTTCCTTTATTTGCCCACTGTGAGCTTTCATCTTTGTTTCCATGGATACTAAACCACCAGGGAGTATCACTGACTGGCTCAAGCCAGGGGCAAGACGTTCACTCCTTCCGCCTCTGGCCTCAGGACCCATGTGCCCCATGGGGTGAGGGCCAGGGTCTCTTACAAGCTGCCTTAATGGAGATATGTCACAGATCACTGATCTCCTCTCTGAGAGCGCTCCCCCTTCATGGGCAGCAGACTGAGACTCCACATCGAACTTTCTAGCAATAGGGTAATCAGCCAAATTTATCTGTTTCATGTCTGGGGCTGCACTGCTGGACTTCCTATCCCAGGGACCCCAGTGAGGGCCTTCCAGGAGGGACCCCATGCTTTTGTTTAAGAGGCCTCTATTGGTCAATTCATTGGTTTGACTAATTAAAACATTGGGCCTCATGGCTCCCTCCAAACTCCCAGCCATCCCAGAATGCTCCTGTGCGTTCCTAGAATACCTTCTGTCCGGATGATGGTGGTACCCCTGTAACACCTCCTGTAGGAGGCTAGGAAACTTCTCATTACGGCCTTTGCGCTCACTGTGCCCTGGAAAATCCCCCTTTTCTTGACCAGAAGGATACTGTGGAAAGCCACCAATATTTCTTTGTATGCCAGGTGCTATATTATCCTTGTAGCTGTATCTTAAACTGCCAGGAGACTTGGAAGATTCTGTTCTTGCAGGAAAATTTGGCCCAACAACTGCATGACCAGATTGGCTGTTCCCCTCCCCATTATGATTAGTGTTATCTCCACTTTTGCTCCCTTTACTTCCTCCTTGAGTTTCTGGCTGTGTCCCTGCATGCCCAGCATCCTTTGCTCCGCTAGTGCTAGCTGGTGCCTGAGGGGCTGTGGAAGCATCATCTTGCGAAGGTTTATCTTGTCCACCTGACTTTTCTACTCTTCCTGTCATGGCTTCCCGGGAAACAATCACCCCAACTGCCTTTTCATTCACTTTTGGGGCATTTTCCACGGCCACCACAGCTTCCTTCCCATCAGGGGAGGCCACATCTTCCCTAGCTGCAGGGCTGCTGCTGAGTTTTGATGGCTCATTCTGAGAGCCTTGTGCTGGTGAGGAGTTGGGTCTCTCTAAATTACCCCCTTTGTAAGTGGTGTCTGAGCTGGTGCTCTGGCCACTCAGCTGCCTCACCCTTTCCCCATGATCCTCTGAACTACTGGAACAGCCACCATCAAGGGACTCTGCCATGGGAGACTTGAGTTGCTCCTCTGCTTGGGAGGAGCCTTCTGAGTTGGTGCAGCTGTCAGCCTTCTTTGAAGAGGATGATCTTTTGGAACTTTTTTTCTGAGGTGCCAAGGCATCCGAAAGCAACATGTGCTGGACTGTGTTGGGCAGATTGGCCACTTGAGAACTTAGAGCACTGAGGCTGCTCAGCCCTGGATCTGTGAGCCTTTTTTCCTGCAGTCCTTCCAGCCCAAACCCCTTGAATCCACCTGCATGAGCATTGGGGCTTGGCATCATAGATGGTGTAGGACTAAGCTGAGGCATCATCTGCAGGATTCGGTTTCTAGAACCCATGGACATGTTGCCTTGCCCACACTGGAGATTTTCTCCACCTGGCATGAGTGGAGAAGGGGTAGAGCTGCAGCTTGGAGACTGAACCACGGACGCAGCAGGAGATGGATTAGAGATTGGACTGAAGTTTTGGTGGAACTGCATTGGTGACCTTACAGGAACTTCAGTCTGGCTGTACTGTCCCACTTGACTTTGAAGAGAGAGCTTGGTGGCAGCATTTGAATACTGCATTACGTGCTGAGGTGGGTGCTGTTGCTGCTGCCCCTGCTGCCCACTCTGGGGCAGCTTAGACTGCTCAAAGCTTTTCATGGGTTGAGTTTGAAAGCTGTAGTTTGACTGAGTCCCATAGCCCTGTGCATTGGAACCCACAGCGTGGCCTTCGTACTGCGACCCAGAATTCACGTTGTAGCTTCCGTCATAATTCTGTCCTGACTGGCCAAAACGCTGTGGGGAAGGGAAAGAGGAGGAGGAGGATGACGAAGGTGGCTGATAGTGTTGGCTGAACTGACCCACTCGTAACTGGTAGCCAGAAGCAGAGGAAGGCAGGGTGGATGGACGCTGCATTGGCTGCAAGTGTGAGGTGCTAGAAGCAGACTGGCTGGAAGCCTGGGGTAAAGGCTGATGAGATTGATAGATCTGCTGTCTCAGCTGCTGCACCTGCTGCTGCTGGCTGGAAGCCTGCTGCTGATACTGGGCACTCCCTGGAGAAAAAGGACCAGTATAATCCTGTTGATAGTGGGACACACCCCCAAGGGTCGAGTGCTGTGCTTGAAACTGGCCCACATGTCCCTCACTCCCATACTGACTCCCAAAGCTACTCCCTTGAGGGGGCCCATAGCTCTGTACTGGTCCAGAAGGCCTGCGCTGAGGCGGCTGCTGGCCTCCTGACACCACTGGATCTTTGTTGGCAGCCATATAGTAAAACTCTCCTGCTTCTTTTCTGAAACCTTGGTAGCTCTGATGGCCAGAGCTCTCACCAGGCATTGCTGTAGAGGCTCCCGTTGCTCCACGACGTCCACTGCCGGCACCTCCTCCAAAGCTCTGGAACATCTGGGCCTGCTGGCGGGGGCTGAACTCTTCCAGTCGGGATGAAGTGTGCACTTCCTGTGGATAGCTCTGCTGGTTTCCGTGATAATTACTTTGCTCCCGAAAGGACTGCATGCTGTTCAGCAGCAGAGCGGTAGCTCGAAAGCCCTCCTAAAAATGGAGAAGAAGAGAGGGAAAAAAAAGGTATAATACATTTCCCAGTCACACCAGTACCCTGCTCAATTTCCCTGTTTTAGTAGCAATTAAAATTTAGTATTTGTCTCCTACTTTCTGGTACATCAGTGTTTAAGCCCTCTTCTAGCAACCTGCCAACCTTCTAGGTAATGCAAGGAAGAGGAATCACTCAATTCCTAGAAAATACAGCCTAGTAGGCTACTACCAGCTGGAGTGCATTTTCAGCTTTATTTCCCCACAGCCATTTACTGTCTGGAGGTGTTTATGTGCCCCTGAAGAGGGAAACTTCCAACAATATTTGCAAAGCAAAGGAGAGCAATCCTCACCCTCCAGCTACTCCCGATGGCTAGTGCTGGGGGTAATCCGCGTTTAAAGATGCGACAAGAACTCTGCAAGGCTTTCAAACCACACTTGGATCTACCACAGGAACGCTATCCAAGGCTCATGTTTCACACTGGGAAAGATCTCTGTCAGCAAACACACAAGATCCAATTGACCAAAGCTCAAACCAAGACAAGCCAATGAAAGGATCTATGTGAATGTGTGAAAGAACTGACACCAGCATACTCAGTGCTCAGTTCCTGAGTAATTCCAGTGACACTCCTAGGTGAAAACCACCACAACACATCACTTTCCCCCGCCACTGCCATCTGCTTTGCTTTACAAGATGGAAAGTTGAAACAAGTTCACTCTATTTGAGCAAAATAGTCTACAACTTCATCCCTTAGAACTTTTATATTACTTTGAAGGAAACATAACTGAAAACATTTGTCAGTCAGAATATGCATTTTAGAATACCATGTATGATCATCTACATTTACATAATCAACTCCTAAGTAAACACACTCCGGGAGGGCTCTCCTATGTATTTTAATATATTGTTCAGTATGTGGAATTATGATTCACCCTCAAGGACTGGACCACAGCTGCAAAATTGTTTGGGGACCCTGGCTAGTCCCTCTATAAAGGCCTGACACAACACTGACACATATGCATGTACACTGCCTTTAAAAACAAAAAATGAACCAACAAACAAAATTTAAAAAAAACAGTCAAACAAAAAAACCCCACAAAGCCCAAATTAACAGATGTCAAAAGTATTTCACTTCTGAAATACCCTGTGGTTTTCTCTTCCTGGAAACAAAATGGATAAAGCCACCTGGAGAGACTCCTTCCTTTAAAAGAATGTTAAGACAATGCTCACACTTTTCCAGGAAACAGAACCCCAACTCCTCAGATTGGAGACTTCCTGGAAGACTTGCCTGCATTATGTTCTCACATTTAGCCGAGTTTTGTGCTCGCCACATTCAACTGAACCCACTGAGAATTAAAGTCTAGCTTTGCACTTAAGTTTTGTTCAAGTAGATCACCAAAGTCACAAAAAAACAGGCATACAAATGAGCTGCAGGCCATGTCTGGCATTCTGTTCTTTTCCCATCTGCCTCTCAAGGTTATTTTTTTTCATTAACATGTAGTATGTTATCTACAGAAGACTTTACCACTGGAGTCTTCTGTCTGGTTTCTACTATCAGCACATGCAAGCTAAAGAACACACAGGCACAAAACCACCCCACAGCACTGCTTGTCTCCACAGCCCCTCTCTTCTAACTCAAAGGCAGCCTCTGTTCACGCATCTTGGGGTACATGATATTACTAGAATCAAAAGAGAGCTATCAAATCGTTAATACTTCAAATTCTGTCTCTCTTCTTCTAGGAAGTCAACTGTACTGCTGTTTTAATCTTACATTTTAAGTGTCATAGGAAATCTGCTGTTCTGCTGAACTTCCACTTTTTTAGCATTTTAAAGACTACATATATCACATGAATAACACTTCTATGAATGCCACACTGTGCCAATCTGTCCAGTTCAGGCTTATTATGGATAAAGCCCCTCCTTTTTCTGAATCATTCCTTTTGATGTTTCCTCAGTTTGAAGTTCCAGCTCTATTAGGATAGGACTAAAATTGGGATACCTAAGGCAAGCTTCTTTCTTTCTTTTTTTTTTTTGTATGACTTGCTGTTAAGGCAAAAAAATGAGGGGGTAGGGGGGAAAGGCAGGAGTAAATACATACGTAGAGGAAGGTATCAAGCTAAAGGTAAGAGAACATCTACTGTAACTGGCAGATGTTAAAAGCAGCTTCTCTAGATAAGCAGTTTGGGGCTCTGCAATCAGCAAAATTCACGTGCTCTGGACACTGTGTGCACACCCTGGAGGTCACGTGCTTGGCATCCTCTTCTTGTGAAAACATTTCCATCCTCTCACAGGCCCAGTCTCCCACCGAATCTCAGACTCATTTCTAAACAGATATTCATTCTCTATAATACTAACAGGCTTGAAAACTGCTACATTTTCAAGCTAATGTATGTTAACAATGCTAGCAAACATTCCTAAGACTTCACTACTAAAAATTAATAATTTTAATTATATAATGAACAGAAACAGCACAGGGTGCTGTAAAATGCCTTTATGAACAGAGACACAGTAAAGGTCAACCTCAAGCACAAATTCTCCATAATCTCATGCAATCATGTAACATTTATTTAGTCCAGAAGTTATATATGCTAACTCAAAACAGGGAGCACAAATTTTTCTCCTTCATTTTATTATTTTTTTCAATCTTGGAATTTACCCTGATGAACAAATAAAAAGTTTTCATCAGGACAACACTTGCTTTGAATATCTCACAAGGAGCTTAACTTGAGTAATATGAGCAGCAGAACACCTGCCAAAAAAAAAAGGGCATTTTATTAATAACAGGAGTAAAAAAAGATAGGAGGTGCTTCGATCCATTACATCACTGATAACTTAAGACATATAGCACATTTCCTGTCATTAATGTACTATAAATACAGAACTATTACAATTATTACTGCAATAGCCTTTCTTAATAGTAACAGCCCTGCAAAGTGCTTAGATCTAAGTGCCATGTTCTCAGCAAAACCACCAAGAGTAATCCCCTGGACAAGCCTTGTTAATAAAATACATTCACACAGATAAGGCCTTCAAAGTCCACCCAGATCCACATGAAAAAAAGTATTTAATTTTTTACTGGAAGCCTTTAAAGAAAACATTTTCAGCTGGTACATACTCCTCCTCATGTAGAAACTCAAGACAACAATGCAGCAGCTGCCAACTAGAGAATACAACACAATCATCTACAACTCCATACGCATCCATAATCCCATCCCCAGCAGAATAGACAAGGTCCTGCCTCCAAAAAAGTGCTCTATTAACAGCCACAAAACACACACATTTACAGTACTTTCCAACACACACAGTATCCAAAGCCTCCGTCCCTTATTCAAAGGGAAGGTAAGATTCTGGCACAGCTTTCACTACTCCAGTGTCACACCTACACTCTTGCTACACGTGCACCCAGCTCTCTCAGTAAAGCTGCATGACTTTAAAGTATTTATAGCCTGTAGCTGCAGAGCTATCTAAGCATATCCATCTAGACATTACAGACTACACTCACTAGGCTAAGCAGTTTCACTCTGCTCTGACACATTCATTTCTTCCCCAATAGCCCAGTAACCAAAATTTGCCTTCAACCTGGCAGGAACAAAAGAAGCATATTATAAGCTTGTGTGGCTGATAAAAAGCAGCCTCACTTACAGAATCACTGCACAGAAGTCTTGAATAGAAAGAAGCAATAGGTCCTCTTATCAAAATCTCAGACTTACTTGTGAAACAGCTTACTGTATTTCAAGCAGTCTTTCAATTTACCTTCTCCCTGTGAGCTTACTTTTAAGCATAATGCAGATTTTGTTTCTTGTTTAATCACTGGAAACAGCCCTACGGAACTTTGTTAACACGACTTCCTCAAAATACGAAGCTACTGCACAGTGACCCCACAATGATTATCCCATGTTAACCAACAGCATGTAAGCATCTTTCAACAGTTCCCCATGTGTATCAGTGACCCCAGCACTGTTGGTTAACAGAATTCATCAGTACTCCCACACCAAGATTATTCTGTGAAATGATCTGCAATACACCACGCTAGGATTTTTATAAAGCCACATAAATATTTAAAAGTTTTTTCTTTGTCCCGATTATCAAAGAGTGGACACAAAACAGGACAGCTGCCCAGATCTTCCCACGTAACACTGATGCCAACATAGTACTACATCTCTACAGACAGCTCATAACAAGTGAGCTAAAACCCAAAATACTGTGGGGATACGCCTCATTCTTGATGATAAGCCTATAAATGAGCAAATGCAACCACCACCAGCTCATTCTGTAGGACATAAGTGAGGTCTTTCCGCTTCGTTAAATTTTCTTTAGATTTGGGTTGACTACTGCGATCCATCTGTGCAGAGAAGTCTCAGGCAGCAGTCAAATGCAATATATCTTTAGTGATCTGTCAAAAGGCTCTCACTTCCTAGCATGCTTATCAGGAGACAAAATGCAGCTACAGGCAGGTGACAAGCAGTAAGAGAGTATTTTCCATAGTCAAAAATGGAGGCAAAGAAGTCGCTGGGGTTACAGAGTGTCCAGAGTTCTGATTAAAATAGACTTGCTTGCTAAATGCTGTGCACAGATGTACATAAGTTTGCAGCCATTTCTAGCCACAATTCATAAAAAATGCAAAGATTACTATTTTTGTCCTTCCTCATTCTATCTTTTTAAATTAGCAGAGAACACACATAACCAAAATAACCCCACCAAGCCAGAACCTGAGTATGAGCAATTCAGGGGCAGATTTTGTATGTAAACAATGCCCATGTTCCAAATTAAGCCAGAAATATACGAGAAAAAGGATTTCCATGTACTGAGTACCATTTCTATTGTCAAGGCCAATTTGCCAGCCCTCATTTCTGCAGGTACATAGTTATTACTTGAACACCTCATCAATGGCTGGGAATAGACTGACCTTGTTTCAGTTTTGGAGGAACATTGTCTGCTGCTTTTCAGAGAAGGCAAATCGGCCACCAATGCCACAAGCAAATGAATTTAAAGATCAAATCTAAGACTGCATTTAACAAAGCAACAGATATAACTTATTTCTTCTAAATTTGATGCCTTTTTTAAAGAAAAGGGAGAATAATTAAAGCTGGTTTTTAACATTAGGTGGGGCACAGAAGTAAACTAAGTCAGCACTTCAGTCACCAGTTTGTCCAAGCAGTAATACTCACTGCTCGCTTCTTTCAAGAAGTCGTGTTTCTGCTATTATCACCACCACACTTTCAGAGAAAACTACAGTCAGATGTGGCTCTCACCAAGCCATTACAATATATTCTGTCAAAGAAACCTTACTACACCACTCAAGTTGAAACAGTATACAGTTAATTTCCACTCAGAGTGCCAGACCCTATTGAAGTAGCTAAACTGAAGTATCTTGGAAAGTATATAAAAACTTAAATTAAACCCAGAATACTGCATTACTGGAAATTGAATTTCAAAATTCTAAAAAAATCACAGCATGTCTTAGAAACACCCATATGTAGTTGTTACACATGCTTAAGTGTCTATCAATTACACATATTAGCTACATGTCTTGCAAATCAGTGGTAATAACTGGTCTTGGGGAAAAAAAAACCCAAAACTTGATTTTGTCCTTCCTAGTGAAAACCTTCTAGGTTTTCACCAGGAAAAAATTCCTCAGATGAGTTACAGCTTGGCCAAGTGGATTGTAACTCACAGAGACATAATGCCTTCTTTACCAAAATGTCTGTACAGCTTTTCAGAAAGTCAGTATGTATGAGCTTAAATCCAAACAATTAAGGGAATGGTTCTCACAGAATGGGTGAGGAACAGATGAGCATGGCAGAAGGAGAACAGTGAGCTTTGTCAGTTGAGAGAGGGGAATGCTCTGGGGATTATTGTGCTAGATAAGATCTACATTTACTTATTTTTCCATGTATTTCCTTAAGTGACCACAGAAAAAGCCCAACCAGAGTAAACCTGAGTCAGTGCATCCTCCTATCTCACAGTGGAGATGTGAGCAGACATATTCAGAGCATTCAACTGCTATAATAAAAGGCATCATGTAAACAAACAACAACAACAAAAATAATCAAATCTTGCATGTGGCTATTACTTGGCTGCTGCTTTCTTCCCCCACCTCCTAAATACTTCTTGAAAAACCACTTGTATAACACTGAATCAAAAATATACAGTCGTTTTTGCATCTGTAAGTCTTCCTTACTGAGTAAAACTAAAATACCACCTCCAGTTTAGCTTTGCACTTTTAGTGAAGTGTACTGTTAAATTCACGTTCCTAAACATGAAGAAAGAAGAAACTTGACAAGAACAGCTTCTGCTGTAAGCCAGTATTTAAGCTGTAGTACTATGAAAAGATGTAGTTCTAGAAACATAACTAATGATCAAAGTTCTGAATTTTGGCTGGTCGTATATATCTGATTGTATTATTACGCCATTGGTTCTCAGCCTCAATCAACAGCACAGATGCACTTAAATAGCTTTCAAAAATCCACCAACCACTTGCTGAAAGTTATCCACCTAAATTTTTAACAGACACTGCTATTTTAACGAGAACCTATGCAAATGAGACAGATTCCATTTGATGCCAAAGATTAAAACCACAATTTTGGTTTCACATATAGGGTCAGTCTTGTCTAGGCCAGCTGAAGAGGTGCAGCCTCCTCCATGGTGTGAACAGAGGCACTCAGGCTGCAGTCCCACCAGGGAACGGATGCGCTCGAGAAGATTCTGCGAGGGAGCAAAGCCATTTGTGACCTGACAGATGCAGTCCCTGTATCGCTGCACAAACATCTGTACAGGCAAAACGGACACAGCAGGAACTGCTTCAAGTGCCATGGCTACTGAAGGGCACTTGAAATCAGGAGTTCATATTGAAAAGGCTCTTCATCTTTACACAATAGTCAAACAACCCTTCCCAACATTAAAATGAAAATAATACTGAACCCTCAGCTCATCTTTTTTTGTTTTTCCTCCACTGACAGCACATCCCAACCCAGCTCACCAGTCCTCCAAAAAGTCTGGCAACTCGTTACATACCTCTTATTGCAAGTTCACCTGTGTCCATACTAAGATGTCTTCAAACAGTCAAACATGATACCTGCTTTGGCAGTACAGCAAAATCTGAACAACCATTGCAAGGACAACTTCTGACCTGCTCTTCAACTCCTCAGACATGCATGACAGGAGGCCCAGCAAAAGCATCACAGCTCTCACTAAAGCTTCACCCTTCAGTTACAAAACTGAAACAGTGAAAATGAGAAGTCAATTATTAATTGTAAGAGGTAAACAGAAAAGTGCAAGCAGGGTTGCCAGGTTCTGTCTGTCCAAGCTCCCACTTTTTGGGCAGAAATTTATCCAGTATCTAAAATACTCAGAACTATATAGCAGAAAAAAAAAAACCCCACCACCCTAACACAGTGTTTTTAATTAAGTTTTATAATTTTTCATACTAAGCAGTGCTCCTGCCTTTATGACAAGTTGCTAAGATGAATACTTCTAAGGGTCATATTAAACATTACCTGTAATATGTCTTTCTGTTCTATTCAACATAGTCTGTACAATTAAATCTTTCTATTTTTTTACAGTGCCTGGTGCAATGAGCCTGTAACTAAGACTCTTGGGAACACCTCAAGGCAAATTAAGTAAATTGACATAAAATCTCTATCAGTTATATGCAAGTATTATTAAAATACAGGCTATGCACTGTACACAAGAACTATATCCATCGATTAGGATAAAACCATTGTTGAGGAGAATACCACTTCTTTACATTATAGGCAGTAACATTAAAATCAGGTAAAAATATAACCCTGATCTACTTAAACTAACAAATTACAGAATCACTGTTTAATTGCCGAAAAGCTGTACTCAAATGTATGTCTTCTAAACCTCTTACAGATAGTTTTTGTTCCTTTAAGGTAGACAAAACATTTAGCTTTACCATTTTCAATTTTCACTAACCAAGGTTATCATTCTTCCTACGAATGTAGCACTTCCTCCTCCTAAATCAACCCAGATTTAAGAGCAATTGGAGTATGGAAGGTCTGCAAATACTACTGGCTGTGGCACACTTGAGAAGAAAATACAGTCAAGGCCATATCATGTTTACTGATAAAAAGTTAGAGAGAAACAGTTTTCCCAAACACAAGAACTGTTTGAACTTCCCGCAAAAGAAATTCCAAGCACTTGTAAGATTTTCATCCCAGAAGAACGACTTTTCCTTCCCTAGCATTTCTCCTTGTCTCCTACAACCTATGACCTCTAAACATCACTTTGCTCACTTTTCCACACGTCAGATTCCACAGCATCTGCCTCAAGCTGAAGCCGAACAGTGAAGCAGATCCACTCCTACAATGAGCATTGTCTTCTCAGAGACACTAAGATTACAGCCACACTTAGATGGAGACAGGAGAAACAGTTCAGATTAATACAAAATAACTTCACCCTTTTAAATAATTCAACAGAGAGATTACTTCAGAGGCAGGACTATTTTAAGGAGGTCCTCCCCCTTCCTATCTACCCACTCCCACTTTGAAATTCTTTGAATTTTTGGCTTTCTTTGAATTTTTTAGATTGGACCACTTTCCTGATCCACCTCATTATGCATCCCCACTGTAGTTACACCAGCATAAGCAACAGAGAGATGAGAGAGAAGAGGCAGCACACTGCAGTGCTGGAGCAAACAGCAAAGAACTCCTGAATTTCTTACTCAGCCTTGGCCTAAAGCACTTAAACTGGTTCACTCCCACCAGCTCCCCCAGAGTCAATGAAAACCCTTTGCAAGCAGTCCTTCCATGTCAACTTTATGCACATAAAGTGATTAAACTTCTAACACAGCTCAGTTAAACATCTGAAAATCTATGTTACAAACTCAAGCCACTGTAACCAACAAACAATTGCAGACACTTAACTCCACACTTGTAAGTTCTGCTGCCGCAGCCAAAGGCAGGGGGAATAACAACAGCAGTCAGACCACACCACAGGCACAAAGTTAACTCTAAGGAGCATAAGCAGTTCAGAGAAATTAACAACCTACAATTAGAGATCTTCTCACAACTGGGGTTTAAAGCTTCCTCCTTCCCCAAGGATTTCTGTATCACCACAGTGATGGTGCTGGGAGTGTCTGAAGCTGCAAAGTTGACAGACAAAGCCTCTGCTGCATGTATTCCATACCACATCCTAGAGTATATGTCCCGAACAAAGTCAGCAGCTGAAAGCAAGGAGGAAGGATGAATCCAACACCAGAGAAGAAAAAAACACCTCTGTAAATACAGATGAGTGGAGAATAACAAAGATACTGCACTCTGAGCATAATTTTTGGAAATGCCAGAGTTAACATTTTAAAGACAGAGGGAGCTTAGATGGTCTACTCCTCTGAGAATCAGTCCCGTAATTCTCCTAACACAAGTTCCTGCAGTCATTCATCTTGCACACCAGGGAGGGGAGAAAAAAACAAAACCAGAAGACTCTACTGTTTCTTTCTTCACCCTGCCTCCCCTCACGAGGAGACTAAATAGAGGCACAATTAACATAAACCATACATGATGGATTACATACAACCATTTCAGAATGCTGATGTACTCCTGGAGTTCTGTTACAAGAAAAGACTAAATCTCTTTTCTCCCCTGCTCTAAAACATGCCAACTTTCTAGGGAAAACTGAAGTTTGCTACCTTGTTTCAGCTAGAAAGAAGTCAGCAACGACTTTCACCTTGAGAATTGTTGCTGATTCAATTCTTCAAGTGCTGTTAACCAACCAGCACAAGGACCTTACTCCTTAGCTTATTTCAGAAGGGCAATGCACACATGGAGTCAAAATTTCATGAGTGAACACAGACCAACAGTGTCTTTATAAACATCACAGTTCTGTGGATAAGCAAAGAAGTTTATTTCCCAAATCCTCCTCCTGTCACTTTTAGGAACTCCTGACAGTGTTTCTCATTGAGCTAGGGGAGCTGCTTTCGCTGGTGAGTTTGATACAGGTTTACTCAAGTTTCCTTTCTCCAGCAGCTTTGACAGGGGTTTGACTAGGGCTGCAGGGTATACATCAAATTAACCTCTTCTCCTCCCCTTGCTATTTTCAGCAGCTTTATTATATATACACGCCCCTTTGGTTTTCCACAAATTCCACCTTTCAAACATAAAACAAGAGGTATTCCTGCAAGGCAAAAAGACAAGGGAACAAACAAAATGGACACAGGACAAGTCAAATCTCTATATCCTAACTGCAGGATACTACCATCATTCAAATAAAAATGTACTCAACTGAGCAATTCTCAAGCAAGAACACAGTTTTGTCTCTGATAACCAGAATAGGCTACCTAATGCAGAAAAGCTGAAAGATACCAAATGTAGAAAAGTATACAGAGCACGAGGAAAAAAGACCAGAATGCAAGAACCAGCACCCTGCTCTCCAAGGTAAACACAATGTTGACTGAAGTCAGAACTGCAGAGGTGCAGAATATCACACTGCAGTGGACCCCCAGCTCATCACCAAAACCAACACCCTACCATAGCTGGAAAACTAACAATTCTGCAGCAAGTTCTGTTTATGCACTCTCCCAGTAAAATGGGATGAGATGTTTCTCCATTAAACGCAGTGATTTAGATGGAAGGGGGAAAAGGACAGCACAGTTCAGTTTTCTCATGCAAAATAAAAAGTGTCACTTTGGAGCAATTCTCAATTATGCTCCTGCTACTTCCACTCTCCAACAGTATAGGAGAGAATCTGCCACTCCCTCAACAATGCCCTGCAATACAAAAACAATCTGCTACCTCCTTCTGTAACAGACTAACTCATTCACTTTGCTGCCTGCTAAGTATCTATTATTATTATACTTACCAAGACCTATCTAAAAGACCAATTTTATGTAGCAATATGCACAATGTATAGTCAGGATCAAGAACATCAGAAAATCAGACGTACGCATTTCCTGCAAAAATGTTGGAGAAGGGAGTGAAGAGAAACCTCCCCACATGAAGTGAAATAGGGAAAACTTACAGTGGGCAAACCAAAACTTACACAAAATGACAGAACATTGTTGAATTCATTCTTTTTCCCCTGAATGTAAGATGAGAAACAAAAGGGAAAGACATGGTTATATAGAGTCATGGAATCATTTAGATGGGAAAAGACCTCTAAGATTATCGAGTCCAACCCCTACCGTAGAACTGTCAAGGTCACCACAAAACCATGTCCCTAAACACAACGTCTACACATCTTTTAAACACCTCCAGGGACGGTGACTCCACCACTTCACTGGGGAACCTGGTCAAATGTTTGACTTCTTCAGTGAAAAAATATTTCTTAATATCCAACCTAAACCTCCCCTGGCACAACTTGAGGCCATCTCCTCTTGTCCTGCTGCCTGGGAGAAGGGACTGAACCCTACCTGGCTACAGCCACCTTTCTGGTAGTTGTAGAGAGTGAAAAGGTCTTCCCTGAGCCTCCTTTTCTCCAGGCTGAACACCCCCAGCTCCCTCAGCTGCTCCTCATAAGATTTGTACTCCAGACTCTTCACCATCCCTGCTGCCCTTCTCTGGATACGCTCCGGCCTCTCAATGTCCTTCTTGTCGTGAGGGGCTCAAAACTGGACACAGGATTCAAGGTGTGGCCTCACAAGTGTACCGGGGCTGGCCACACTGTAGCTGACAGAGGCCAGGAGGCCACCGGCCTTCTTGGCCACCTGGGCACACGCTGGCTCATGTCCAGCTGCTGCCAACCAGCACCCCCGGGTCCTTTTCCACTGGGCCGATTTCCAGCCGCCCTGCCCCAGCCTGGGGTGCTGCATGGGGCTGTTGGGACCCAAGTGCCGGACCTTGTTCAACCTCATACTGTTGGCCTCAGCCCATCCCTCCAGTCTGGACAGATCCCTCTGCACAGCCTTCCTACCTTCCAGCAGATCAACACTCCCACACAACTTAGTGTCAGCTGCAAACCGACTGAGGGTGCACTCAATTCCCTCACCCAGAACATCAATAAAGACATTAAACAGGACTGGCTCCAGCACTGAATCCTGGGGAACACCACTTGTGACTGGCCACCAGCTGGATGTAACTCCTTTCCTCACCACTCTGAGATGGGCCGTTCAGCCACTTTATCACCCTGCAAACAGGGCACACACTCAGCCCATGAGCAGCCAGTTTCTCCAGAAGAATGCTGGGGGCTTTACTGAAGTCCAGGTAGACAACATCCACAGCCTTTCCCTCATTCACTAAGCAGGTCACTGCCTCCCAGAAGGGATCAGGTTGGTCAAGGAGGACCTGCCTCTCCCAAACCCATGCTGACTGGGCCTGACTGCCTGGTTGTCCCATATGTGCCATGTGATGGCACTTAAGGTCTGTTCCATGACCTTCCCTGGCACAGAGGTCAGGCCTGTAGTTCGCCCGATTCTCCTTCCAGCCCTGGGACCTCCCCAGGTAGCCGGGACTGCTGACACACAGAGGCTCAGTGGGCACTTCTGCTGCTCCATCAGTACCTTTGGGTGGATCCCATCTGGCCCCAAAGACTTGTGTGTGGTGGAGCAGGTCACTGACCACCTACCCTTGGATTACAGGAGCTTCGTTCTCCCCATCCCCATCTTCCAGTGCAGTGAACTGGATACCCAGAGAACAACTGGTCTTACTGGTATTAAAGACTGAGGCAAAAAAGGCATTAAACACCTCAGCCTTTCCTCATCCTTTGTCACGACATTTCCCCCCCAACATCCAATAAAGGATGGAGTTCTCCTTGGCCCTCCTTTTGTTGCTGATGTATTTATAGAAATATTTTTATTGCCTTTCATTGCAGCAGCCAACTAAGTTCTACTTAGGGTTTGGCCCTTCTAATTTTCTCTTTGTGCAAACTCTCAGCATCCTTGTAATCCTTCTGAGCTGACTGCCCCTTCTTCAAAGGTCTTAAGTCTCTTCTTTTTTTCCCTGAGTTCCAGCCAAAGCTCTCTGCTCAGCCAGACCAGTCTTCTTCCCCGCCGGCTCATCTTCCAGCACACGGTGACAGCCTGCTCCAGCACCTCTAAGATTTCCTTCCTGAAGAATGTCCAGCCTTCCTGGATGCCTCTGCCCTTCAGGGATGCCTTCCAAGGGATTTTGTCAATCAGGCTCCTAAACAGGCCAGAGTCCCTGCTCCCTGGAAGAAAAGGTGGCATTCTGCTGACACCCCTCCTAACTTCCCAAAGAACTGAAAACTATCATTGTGTGATTGCTGGGCCCAGGACAGCCTCCAGCCATCACATCCCCCACCAGTCCTTCTCTGTTCACAAACCACAGGTCCAGCAGGTGCCTTCCCTGGTTTTGTCCCTCACCACTTGTGTCAGGTAACACACACTCCAGAAACCTCCTAGACTGTTTCTGCCCTGCAGTTTTTTACTTCCAGCAGACAACATAATGCTGATCATACAGCATTCAGTACATTTATCACATAACCATTTATGCTAATTAAAAAAAAAACCCAACCATACAGCATTCCCACTATTCCAGAACATCTACTCATAGAAAACACTGTTGGATAAATCAAATCTCATGGAAATTCAAGTGTATCCAGGCATTTGACCAAAGGTAAAAGCAAACTGCAAATGTTGAAATGGAGGCTGAATAACAAGATTTATTTATGGTGTATGAAGGTTTATTCCTGTTCTGGCAAGTGTGACAGCACATACTTTTCTTTCAGCTAGTAAGTCTTAGGTACGTTTTTCACAGTCATTAGTGCTGCTGTACATGGACACAAGCCATTCAGACAGCCCTGCTAATACCAAGTCTTTACATCAGTTAAAAGCTATTAACGAGACACTTTGCGGCACATGAGTTTACAGGGAAAGTGATAGGAACAATATTTCCAATAAATTGTGCTAAAGCTTTCAGGATAGTAGCTCCTTACATAATTTCTAGCTATGTACTGAGCTCTTGTCAGAGTTCATAGAGGGTTCTGTTTAGGATTTGCAAATTACTAGCAATTAGATGACTGAGTTCATACTAGTAAAATACTACAAAATAAATCATCATATTCCAGCACAGAATACACAATGATTCCATACAGTTATTGGTATGAACACAGACATGGTGTGTATTTGCAATTAAGAGCTAGGGAGAAAAAAAGTAATTTTCCTAGCTTTTTTGTATTTGTTGCATAACAAAGCAGGCAAGAAATAACGGGCTTCCCAAATGGAGAATAGATCAAATCTCAAGGGACTCAAGCCAAGGCTCCCCAACAGAGAACCTGGTAACACTTTTTCCACTCTTCCCATATCATCACAGGTTACAAACACTGTGGTAAAAGAGAAACACAAAAAGCACTGGAAGCATATTCACTGTCACCAGGCTGCGCCGATAAGAGGATGCTTTTGTCTACCACTTCTTAACTCTGCTCTTGAGGAATCGCTGTTGAGGCAAGAAGGAACAGTTTTACTGCAAGATCACTGCTCTGTTGTATCCAAATCTTGAAGTTTAACTGCTTGTGCTGTTGTTCACAAAGGTAGCACAAACAAGTTCAAGAGTTGGTAAAACGCAATTCTCCATTTTTTGTCTTCAAAGGCAAAGAGGCAGCAGATCACAGACTCCAGAACACCCAGAGCCGATCTTTTCCTCCAACAGGGGCAAACAGAATCCACTTCTGATTACATGTCAGCCTTAACATTTCAGTCTTTGGGTCTGGCTCTTGATTTTTATCCTCTCCTCTTTTTTCAATGAAGGAAAGCCCATGCACATGCACAATGAAGAACATCACGTGTTTTTCCAAGTGACCCCAAACGAATCAATGGGATGTCAGTGGCAAGCAGCAGTGGGAAGGCTCGGCTGAAGCAATCAAGGAGCGGTGTGGCTGGACACCAGCGTGACCCAGACGCACCAGTGGTGCTGTACATGGCTGTAAAACATCTTCCATGTTTCCAGTTCAGTCAAGACTGAAGTCTAGTCAAGAACCATAAAGGAAGCGGACCCATGTCGTAAGAATAACTTAACCACCTTTTTTTTTTTTTCCCAGCAAGAACAGTTCAATAGAATTGCACATCAGGATCCCACTACAGGGTAGCCTCTCCTGCATGATCTTAGAGAAGTATAAACCTCTGCTTACACTATGTTTGTGTCACCTATCAGTAACACTAAACAGCTTTCTACAGTAAAGAAAATTCTACATAGCATATCAACACTATTAGAAGTGGGTTTAAATACTTAAGACTGCCTTTATTTTTGGTTTTAAAAGTCCAAAAGCTATATCAGAAATTAAAAGGTTATTCTGAAAGAGATCTCACCAAAATAGTCAATAAAAAGTATTTTTTCCTATTGAACTTCAGTTTTAATTTCTTCAGTGGGAAGAGTTGGTTGGTCTCAGTCCAGTCTCCACCAACAAATCAGCACATTAGTTGGCTCTTCAGAAACTGCCATACATAATCTTTCCTGTTTCACAGGCCAACCATGGGATTAAGTAACACAAATTCTCACACAGCCAGTTAAGGTACACACTGAAGCCTGAGAAGCCAGCACTGCCAAAAACGTTACTAAATCTTTGTAAGTTACAAGAACTCAAACATGAGTCTAATACCCTTCATAAATATAAAACATAACTGAGCAAGGTATGAAAAAATAAATGCATGTTTTAATTAAAAAGCTATCCCACCCAAACAGAGATGTGGCATACCCTGTGTCAAAAGGCAAGGCACGCATAAGCCAGCTGTCAACTCTTAAATATACCCTTATCTCAAATTATAGGGAAGCCAAGCAAGCAGCACGAAATTTTTCAAGTTTATTACATATTATGCCCTCACTCCAGATAGCAATGTGCCAAGCTGGTAGAACAGCAGCAGGAGTTGCACACCACAGCTCTTATGAAGGGACCCTGCCAAGCACAGCACTACTGCCACTCTGCCGTGCTTCAGGGCTGGTTTAGTCAAATGGGACCTAAAAAGGGACAGAGGAGCCATGCAATGTTTTTCTTTTTAACATTGTGCTAAGAGCCCAAAAGGTTGTCTTTGCACACATTTCCACAACAGGAAGTGGGAGAGGGAAAAAACCACAAATCCTACACGTTTCACTCTTTGCACTACAGACTTTATACATGTGTTGGAGACAGAAACATGCTAAGAATGTTTTTACTTATACTGCTTTAAGTCTCTAAGTTTAATCTAAGTATCCTTTAAAATGTAGCAAACAGGTTAATAACACCCTATTTCTTCAGCTGAAGATTCAGGAAGCTTCTTCTGACGACAAAAAGAGGTCTCCTTTACAACTAATACACAAGTAAGTTTTCTCTTCCATTTGAACAATCTGGAGCTCTTATTTACGCATTATAGAAATAGATTCACTCCTTCAATAAAAACTCACGTCAAACTAGTTTTTTAAAGCATTAGTAACAAAGAAAAGGAACAACAACAAAACCAAAATTCCTGATCTCCCATTAAAGTCATCAACAAGGAAGCTGCTCCTACTGCTTTCATATAGGGAACCATGATTAACCTGCCCCAGGCTGCAAAGGTATATTAAAGTATACATTTCAGTAAAAATCTACACTTTGTCAATCTCAAAGCCTCTGAAACCTGATTGAGAGGTCAAAGCTCAAACTGTGTCAAAACACATTCCATTCTACTAGAAAGGATGCTAAGAGACTTAAAGCTAAGTAGTCTGAAGAATACCAAGCCAGCAAGAAGGTCCAAAAACCTGCTCCTAGAAGTTTAAATCTAATCATACAAAACCCAAAAGCTATCCCAAAACTATAAGCATTGAAAGAGTAGAGTAGGAAATCCTATTTTGACATAAAAGGTGTTGTCATACTTGCACTCAGCAGGCACAGTAGCTTGCTTGTTAATTTAACCAGAATACACAACAATATGCATTTCGTGTACCGCCAATTTACAGAAATGAGGAATGACTATTCTCCTCTCCTTGCAACATTAACAAAGTTTAAGAGACAGATGACTAAGCTCATAAATATCTTTTTCCTCTTTTTAACAGTAATTCTCTCTGCAGTATACTAATGCAGCTGCCTTTTTATAAGCCAACTGAACCTAATGCAGAGACAAAGGTTAACAGTACAGCTTCAAACAACTCAAGTTAAAGTGAACAAACATGGAACCCTGTTTAAAGATGCAGACTTCAGAAAAAAAAAAAAAAATCCCCAAAACACTTCAGCCAAATGAAAACTCCTAAGTAACAATACTAAAAATTATTTATTACAGACACTTAACCGAGTGCACTTGGTTAGGCTATGTGATACCCTGAAGTAGATTTCAAAAAACAAGGTTATCTGACCAAAAACAAGTCTAGAAAATGTGTAAATCAGCTCTTCTTGAATTGAATTCAGCCAGTGTGCTACAAACCAGACCCAGAGACTGCTGCATCTCCACCATCCAGTCACTTGATTGTTCTACAAAATCTGGGCAGAAGTGATCGAACTGCTGCATGCACATCTCCTGGTCAGGGGGCATGCTAAAAATCACACACTCCAAAGAAGAACCCGTGCATGCAGCAACAGATGGCAACAAGCGACACGGACATGAAGAGCTTTCAAAATGCTACCCTCAACACAGAAAGCTCTGAAACTCAATCCCCTCACAGGTGTACCTCTTATTTTCCTTTTGTTTTCAAAGACGATTTTTAAAAAAAGGAATGGTGCAGGAAACAATGCTGCAATTTAACCAAACTGTCTGCCTTTTTAATGAAGGAAAAGGCAGTATACACAAGAAATAAAGGATTCTGGTGGTGCCAAATCTACCCACAGAGACAATCACTTGTTGATTCACATATAAGCGTGCTCCTATTTTCAAGTTAATAACAGAGCCCCAGTAACATTAGGCAGCTCTGATACATAGGTTAGAACACTCATGTTACATAACTTTCTCTTACTCCTTCCCTCAAGGTAAGGAAAAATAACTTCCAACAGCAGCCCTAAAGTGCCAGCAAGGTAAGCAGCACTAACAAAAGACAAACTGATCCTCACAGCACCCCAAACACACTACACCCCGATTATCTCTGCAGATAAGCACCGGCTAAGCTGACCCTCCAAAACGCAGAGAAACACTACAAACCTCAAGTATTTCCAACACAGCCTGTGCACCTACTACAATTCGAGCACAGGGTGCATCCATCTTCTCCGCCAGTTTTAATCGTTCATGCCTTCAACGAAGGCACCAATCCCCACAAAAACTTCACAATTCTTGCAAAAGACCATTCTTTCGGGACAGGAAAACAGGTGGGCACCTCACCATGCAGCACGAGGGCCTCTTTGAACACACGTAAACAAACATTTTTTTCTTTTAAGGAAAAAAAAAAGGGGGGGGAGGGGAAGAAGGTTGAACTTCCCAAGAGCCCTTTCACAAGCACCCCTCGCACCCAGAGCTCGCTCTCCAACCCACGGACGAGACCCTCACATCCCCTCCCACACGCCCAGGCGACCTCGGCCTCCCCCGCCAGGAGCCCGCACTCCCTCCCCAGGCCTCCCACACACACCGACACAGCCCGGGCGAGCGCGGCCGCCCCTTACCTGAGACCCCCCCCGCCGCCGTGCCCGGCGCCCTCCGCCG
>VZRZ01003090.1:125803-150776 GCA_013398175.1 Climacteris rufus
GGTTTTTCTTCACATATAAACTTTGTGACCACGGTGGAAATACCTTTTAAAAGTGGCCTGTGCAGGACAGACAGCAAGCGCCAGTCCAGGCGCCATCCTCCAGCGCAGCACGGGCACCCGCAGCCCTTTTGGGACAGAACCACCTGCTGTGGCCCCGCTGGACCTGTCGGGACTGGAGCAGGATGAGGTGCTGGGTGAAAAATCAAGGGGTGGCAGTGGCCACAGGAGAGGCTCTGGGGGGCACGGCGGGAGGGGATTGCAGGGTAAGGACGGAAACGGGCAGATGCTGTGGGTTGTGCCTGAGACACGCAGGGAAGGCAGTGCTGAGAGCCCCCGGGCAAGCAGGACCACGCAGAGTGAACACAACTCCGTGGCACAGGTCTGCAAGCTGCGGGCCGGGCAGAGGTAACGCTCATCAGTGGGCACTTGGGGTTTTTTTCCCCCCACCCGAGGATCCAAAACCACCACTAAACTACAATTCGACTAAAAACAGTATTAATGGTCAGAGTAAAGGTAATAGAGTTGTATGTGAGGCCTAAGCAAGGCAATAGGGAAAAGAGGGAAGTTTTCGATTCCCTAATGTATTTTTAGGTTTTAGGTGCCCTGGGGAAGGGAAGACAGACAGAGGTAGATGAAAGAAAGGCCAGGAGACTTTGATGTACTCCCAATACAAGGCAATGCTCGGATGTTGCTCTGGGAGCAAAAGCTGATGATACAAGACTTCTGTAGTCATTTCTGAAATGAAGCCTAGAAGAAAAAAAAAGGCTTATTAAGTAGGTATTGGCTTAATGTGACCTGGAAGGTTGCAAGATTTGGGGCTTTTTTTGTTTATTCAGCTGGTGCTTTTTTTTAAACATCAATTTCCCAAAATTTAACACAACCTCAAACATGTCAGTAAATAAGTCCAAAAAACTAAAAATCTGTTATTTGTGTTTAAAATGGATTTTTTCTTGCACCTTTTGAAGTAAGGCAGCTCAAGCACTTGCACTGTGCTAATCATGCCTGAAGGCCAAGAATTCAGAGGAATAAGTCAAGGGCACAGCCACAGCCAAGTGAAATAAAAAAAAAAATTAAAAAATTAAACTGTGCTAATTGCAGACAACCTTTTATTTATGAAGCTATTGGAACTGTAGAGCCAAAAGGAAGACAGCTTGTGATCCTCACAGTGTGTCCACTCTTCTCTCCAACCTCCATCCCTGCCCTCATCAAGCCCTACAAAGCAATTCCCATCGCTGTGTCGACCTGGAAGGGAGGAGAACACAGCACTACCATCGTAGCCTGCCCTTCCTGCAACCTGCCAGGGCGGCAGGAGGGACATCTGTATGTGGAGCGAGTGAGAAACGAGGAGGAAGCAATCCAGATCCCTGCCATGAACCAGCTGGCAAGTACATTCCCAGCTTGCTGCTGCTGGACAGCAGGAGTAGCCCACGAGTGCCTGAAGTGCCCCAGAGGGCTGGCACCAGCACTGCAAACCCAAAACACTTGTCGGAAACTTTTGTACCCCAGCAGCTCTGTGTGCTTCCAGCATAAAATCCAGGCATCTATAAGATGGTCTTCCAGGTGGGAGCTCCTCTGTGGCCGCAGCCTCTGTTCCCACATCAACTCTGAATCCCAGTGCCTTGGGGCATCATCCCAGCCCTGGCAGAGCCACAGCGTTAGGGAAGATTTCCCCTGTTGTTTTATGGCATCTCCGTGCCAGTACAGCAATAAACCAGGCTGCAGTGGATGGAGTAAATTCTCTTGCCTCTGCTTGTGAGAGGGAGGAAAAAGGTATGAATTGCAAGCAGGGAGGTCCCCATCCAATCTCATATCCTTCAGGAAGTCTTGCTCCTTGTTTGGCCACAACTTTACTACCATTCTTACACTGACTCCTTTCATCCTTTTTATCTTTTTATTTCCACCCTGCTGATTGCTTGAGAGAAAACCTCCAGGTTTATCCCAGTCCTTCTCTCTCAGGGAACCTCTCTCAACCTGCCCATGGCAGGGAGGCAACATGGCTGCCAATGTGCCAGGATGCAAGGTGAGGAGGTGAATGGGGGAGACAGGGAAGCACAGGCATTTGTTGGGAAGAGAAATAAAGAAGGAGGAAAGAGTAAGGAATCTAACACATGCACACCGACTAGCATGGGCTTGCTCCAACTTGGCCCACGACGCAATTACCTGACTTGGAGGCTGGCCAAGCCTCCCAGGTTAAGTCCCTCTGCACTTGTGCAAAATGCTGTCAGAGCTGCCGGGACCATGAATACTCAGGGCTCCAGTAGCATGCCTCATCCAAAAAGGAAAAAAAAAAGAACAGAGACAGGGCAGGGACTGAATGGGCTTATTTTCACACAACTGCAATTGTTTTGTTGATGCGGAAAGGTAATTAAAAAAAGTTCTGATTTCAAACGTGCCACAGAATTCCCAGAGCCCGGAGGCTGCTGCTTAGAGGCAGATTAATCACACTGAATTCTCCATCTAGATATTGCATGCACTCCAAACTCCCACCGCTAATAGCTCTAATATTCTCCTCAGCGTGTGCATGCTGCTGGTGTTATGTTCCAGGAATATTAATTCCCCAACTCAAGCTCCTTTCGCTTGCGCATGTACCCTAAAGGCTTGCTGCCGGGCACCGGGAGATTATGGAAAAGAGAAAACGGGGCTAGAGGAGAACCAGGGTGCAAAGGTACTGGCTGGAACTCCTCAAGGAAAGTCATTAATGTTCTTTGGATAAGCAAGCCGTCCAAATAAAATCTACCTGAAGGCCAAGTTCTTTAAACAAAGACAGCCAACTACACACACACAAGATGGTTGAAATTAAAATGAGCTCCCAGTGCTGGCTTTGTGTTACCCGCTCCCGCTACCCTGAGACTTGCTCAAAATCTCAGTCCTGTTAATTGTGAGCTCTGAACTAGCGGTTTCATTTGTGTCTTCCGCTGCTGTCTTCCCCCAGCCCCCCTTACCCCAAGCAAGGCTTCATGTGCCTAAAACTCTTGCTGCCACGCACTAGTAACAGTGAAAATACTGCAGGTTGGAGTGCGAGCATCCAAAGAGCAGGTAGCACTTTACACAGCGAGCCCATTCTACCCCTACCAAAACTAACAGGCCAGGGGCTTCATGGTCCAGCTTAAGGCATCCCCAAGAATCTCATTACACATAGAAAACAGAAGAGGGGAAGATGAAGGCAGGAGAGAAACATATAATTTTTCTTAGCATTCAACTAACTGCCATTCCTGGTAAGCAATTCAGTGTGTGTCTGATCTCTATATATGGCCAAAAGGCCAGCTGCTAAGCTTTAAAACCAATGCACGCTTGAGGAGTACGTTTAAGATGCCTATGATGTAATTTTCAAAGCTGCTAAATGCCCAAAGCTTCCAGTGCTGTTGAGCGAAGGCTGCAGGTAGTCGCCACGTTAAAACACAGTTCCCTACAACTGGCCACACCAGGATTCTGGAAACTACCACACAGGTGAGACCTCAAAAACGAATGGCGTTGGTCATGCTTCCCTTTGGTAGGATTGCTTGCTTGACAAGAAGCTGTCACGGCCATGATTTTCTTTGTCAAGCAGTCTAAATATGTATCTCCACATAATGTAAATCAGTGTACTTAAGTCAGTGCTGGAAAATCAAAGGGAGTTTGCCCCTTTTGTTGCAGGTGTTTCTGATAAGCTCACCAGTACGATACCTGAGTCATAGGTTAAACTGGATGTATAGACCAGCCCATCAGCTGTTTTCACAGCTCAGAACACCTTACCTAGTCTCTGGACTAAAACCTGTAACACCATAGGTGCACAGGCAGAGGTGGTGGCCCTCTCCACAATCATGGTAGGTCAAAAAGAAAAGGCACATTTTTATGGCTCAATACTTTACACGGGAGCTGTGGGTGCTGCAAGAGAGAAGGATTTTTGAAGCTTCTTCTCTTTGCTATCTATACCATGCAGGTCTACAATCATGTTTGTGCCTTGAATTCTCAGCCAATTCCTTTAACTTGGCTTCTGCTGCAAGGAAGGAAAGGACAGGACTCCAACCAAGGCACTGACTGTGTAAGGCCCTTGGGGCTTAACTCTGCTGTAGCGGGCAGGGAGAGGCATGGGCTTCCTCCACTGTGATAAACCAAGGCATTGGCATCGCTCTGTGTAGCTTAGGTGCAAATCTGTGATCCTCCTTCTCTGTGCACAAAGAATGAAGCTGATAGCAAAGCTGACATCCAAATCCTCACTATTGCTCATCTGAGATAACCCCAGTTGGTTTTGTTTTTCAAACTCAAATATACGAGAAGGGAGAAAGACAGAAGGATTTCAACCCTTGTCAAACCCTGTCGCCAGCCCCCTGAGTTACAGATCTATGAACTCTTACATGGGATGAGGGCTCTATGCTTTTATCTCCCTGTGCAGCATGTGTCCTCAGCCCTTTGCAAACAGATGTTTTGCCCTCCGAAAGGGAAAAGACGGGGGAAAAGAGAGACAGCACGAACACAGGAGAGGAGGAGAGAGAGAGAGAGAGAGAAAAACCATGAGCAAGAATGCTGTCTGCAGATGTCAATCAGGACTTCAGTCTAGGTCTAACCTGCCAGTCCTGCAAAAGGAGGATACATGAATTTTCTAGTTGGCTAGTCAGTGTCATCAAACAAGAAAATTGTGAGGTTTAGATTGTAATGCAGTCTCACGTTCAGTAAAAAGGCCTTGCTACGTGGAGATGATGTGGGACTGAGGAGCCTATTCCTAGCACCTTAAAAATTAAAATTTCACTACAAATAACCCAAATGAAATGGTCGAAAATAGTACAGCATTTTAGACCATTTTTGTAGAGCATGGTAGTATTTGGCAAGGGGAAAGTGATTGTAGGTAGAATACTGCCAGGTTTGGGGAAAGCTTTCTCTGCATTGAAAAAAAATATATGAAGGAAAATATTCTTGGGAATGAAGTCTAATGATTACATGTATATAGAGTGTCATCTCTATCTTGGCGTTTAACAGAAATCAACTCCCCCACGCCAACACCCTCCCCTCCAGCCACCCACCCTGATATTCTTCTTCACCACTTCCCACCCATTAACCCAGTACCTGCAGTGCAGTGTTCAAGTGGGACTGGCGGAGCTGCTGCCGCTGTCATCTCCTCGGAGCTGGCAGTCACCTGCCAATCTCGCCCCCACTTCCTCCTCCCTCCTGCGCCCCCCCACCCCTCGTCAGTGCAGCTTTCCCTGGGGATAGATCTCTCTCCCCCCCTCTCCAGCAGCCTGACAAATAACTACTGTTAACTCAGTAATATGCCCCTCCACGTTTTTTTAATTACCAGCCGTCCACAGGGCGCCAGAGTCGCACACACACACAGAGAAACACGGGCCAGAGGGGGAGGCCAGCAACAGGGCGTCGCGGAGTTTGGGCTGGTGCGGGCTCCAGCCGGGAGCCGTGCACATGGCAGGGCTGGCACCCGCAGCCCGCAGAGCCCCGCGGGACGCTGCCACGGCACGTGGCGTGTGCCACTGCGCTTGGGGAGGAGCGGGACTTGCTCCTGCAAGGGGCGGCGTGGAAAGCTGCTCCTGCAGGGCAAGGGGAGCCTTTGCTCCACCAGCTGAGGAAGCATCATCCAGGACCGCGTTTGTTTAGACGGCATTTTAAATGGGAACCAGAAAAAAGGGGGGGAGGGCAGAAAGGGGAAAATATCAGGTTCATTTCTGTTTGTATATCTTTACTAAATAAATCTATCTTTTCACATATGAAAAGGCTTTTTTTTTTTTTCTTTGCAAGACAGTAGTCTTATTTTGCCTTTTTTTGTGTGAAAATTCATTGGTCTGTGGCCTGAGGCTTTTTCTTAGCCTTTTATTAAATGGACACGGCTTACTGAACTTTCAGACAACCTCTCCACCTAGTATTTATTTGTTCACACCCATTTACACTCTCTTCATTTTTAACAGGTCTGAATAAAGCTTATTTTTTTAAATACTCGGTTAATGAAGTTTTATCTGAATAGTCATAAGCCTATTAGTGCTCAAGTTGTGCATCGAATCCCCCCTCCCCCCTAGAGGTTAAACAAGACCAGAAATCCTTTTGTACTCGAAATAACACACTGGGAAGAAAAGAAGCAAAGAAGGATAAAAAAGTCCAAGACCCCCATTAGGTCCCTTTTAAATCAAAAAGAGACACTGGAAAAGGGGCATAACGCAAGGCACTTTTCCCCTTCCCCTCTGTTCATTCTTCCCCTCCCTCCTTTGTAGGTCACCTTTACTATGAAGACATTGATGCTTCAAATCTTCATTTGCTCACATAAAGAGAGTAAATTCAACACCCTGATCAGGTAACCACCGTACCCCAGGCAGGCAATGAAGGGGAAGCTGCATCCGTCCTGGCACCCTGGCACCAGGGAGGGAGACACCTCGCCTAGGGCAAGGACCGGGTCCTCGACACATGAGTGGGATGAGGCGGGTCTTCCCTGGGAAACAGCAGGACAAGAGGACAAGTTTGATGGCGTGGCACTGAAAATGCTGGGCTCAGGCGCAAGGGGATGAGGACATGCTGTGCTGAGGGATAGCCTGGGGCTGGCCTCTGTGCCCTGGGAAGGGCCGAGGGCAGCAGCCGAGGAGGAGAGCATGGCAGCCGTGGCCTAGGAGCCCTTTGGCAGCCGCCCCTCCATCCCGGCAGAGCATCCTGGCAGATGAGAGCCCCCGCTCCCCTGAAATAAACAGCAGCCTTCCCAATGCTTCATTAAACTAACACAGCTTCCCGCCATTGCCCCGGCAACCGACACAGGCCTCCTGTTTGCCAGCTGGGGGAATTAAAGGAAGCCTGGCAGCCAGCCCCTGGCTCCTCCAAAAGCTCCCCTTACACAGTCAGAAAGCATCCCCAGGCAGGGGAGGGGACCAGGTGGCCCCCAAGGTGCCAATTGAGACGGGGGAGTCCTGCCCACCCCCACTGTCACAATCTGCAGTCCCCAGGGAGCCAAGGACCCCACCACTGCCACCAGCACTACTGCTGCAGGGCAACACAAAGCTGGAGGGCTTGCCAAAATGGTCCCTGAACTGGAAAAGGACTAAATAACCCCTGGATGGTCCAACAGCACAAAGGAGGACCCTACTCCCCATCACAGTATCACTGCTGTCCAAACACGATCAATAGTTCACATTAATTGGCAACACATTCCTCTTGCTGCCCATCCGCTAGCCGAGTGAGCAAATTATATCCTCTTGTCCCTGGTTTGCATCCTTTTGTCCCTGATTTTCCTCTTTTCTCTTAAATCACATACACTGGGGGGGTAACAGCCTTAGCAAACTGCCCACCCCCTTCGGCCCCTTGGTGGACAAAGAAGGGGGAGCAGCACCAGCGGCCCCACCCTTTGCTGCTCGCCCTTAGAGAAAAGCGGTCCAGGAAGAGCTCCAAGTGGAAACGTCTGTGTTGGACCAGCCTCGAGTGCAGGGACGCCCTCCTGCTCTCTGACCTGTTCTCAGTCCATCCCTTCAAAACAAGTAGATGGTCCCTTCAGGCAGGGCAGAGATGCCCCTCTGCACGTCCTAAGCGAAGGAGCTCCGCCCAGATCCCAAAATCAGACCTGCTGGGCTAGTGCGGGTGCAACATGCCAGCTACTTCCAGCACCTTTTTCCCACTGCTGTCCCAGGCCACTGACACCACAAAGGAAGCTCAGCAAATTGGTGAGGAGAGGAAAACATCTCACTTCATAACAGCAACGAATAAAGCAGCACTATTCACTCGCTCGGGCATCCACATCTGTTTTGTCCTGTTTTCCATGACTACTGGCTGTGAGCAGAGGTCTCACAGGGAGGAGCATTAAGTATTTATTCCAGCTCTTGGTTTTGTCAGCTTCTGATGCCACCAATGTGTTTTGATTCTGCTTGAAAAACTACATTGCCTTTTTTTTTAATCCAGGGATCCCAAAACAACCCTACAGAGGTACCTCCAACCTCACCAGCAGTACCCCTAGCCTTCCATGGCTCTGCAGCACACATTTCATAACAAACTTAACTCTGTCTGGAGAAACCATTTCAGTCCTGCCTCTGAACAATCCATGCCCTACTCCTCTCTTATTTTGTGATGATATTTAGCTTTGTGAAATACTACTTAGGTACATTTAGAAAAATTAAGAAAAAAAAAAAGGAGGAAAATAAAGAAATTAGTACATTCCAGATTCTGGCCACAGCTCTGCATTGCATGAAGAAGTGGCACATGGAAAATGTGGAGCTGTTTATAAGCATTAAATAACACACTCTAGCATTCTTGCAGGGGCAAACATAAAGGCAGTGAGTCTAAACAACATTACAAAAATTAGCATAGAGATCCCACCTCAGTGACAGAAGACAGCACTGTAGTTAAAGGTGTCTGAGCAAATCTCAAGCAGAGGGAAATAAGGGGTAGGAAAATACAATCAAACACCTTCCTTCAGTGCAAAGCTCTCAAAAAGAACTGTTACAGACTGTGAAAGGGGAGTCTTTGACGTTAAAGGGACTGTAACTCACAGTGGGAAGAATACTGCCTTATCTTTGATGGGGAATGCAGAGAAAAGGGGATGCTTTCAGCTACTTGCAGGAGAAATTGCAAGGGGAAGATGTGCATGCAGACAACTGCATGTAGTAATGGCCATTAGACTGGGAAGCCTGGTAAAAAGTTGCAGGCCTGCCGGTTGTCCTGGCTTAACCGTGTCCCCTTCCTTGGAAGTTTTTTATATTTTCACCTTCTGGTTCTCTCCTTGTGCGGGGCTCTGACCTCGTGGAAAATCACATATACACACAGAAAAAAAAAAGTAGGTTTCTATTTCTCAAGCTTTTCTTTGCAGCAATGGGTCAAATCCTGGAGACTTAAAACCAAGCTCCTTCCCTAAAAGAAAAGCCAAATTATGTTTAAATCTCTTTTTTTCTTTTTCTTCTTCAGGTATTGCCAGGGTGTGGAGGGAGAGGAGGCTGATATGTCCTGAGGCAAAGAGGTACCTACAACAATCTAGAGTGGTCTGTGACCTGTCCCCACCTCTCCAACTGGGAAGCACTTGCAGCCTGCTGTTGCCAAACCTACTTTTATTTTTTCCATGCTCCTCACTAATTAAACCTTCAGTCAGGTCTGCCTCTCCTCCCACCTGGACTAGTTCAACTCCCTGCTTTCACATTTTTTTCATTCTTCTCCAGACCCAGGAGATTTAAGTTTCTCAAGTCTCAAAGTTCCCGGAGGATGGGGAGGGTAAGGAGGAGCCTCTTGGCTCAGGCAAAACACAGTCCCCCTCTGGCTGCCCTCCTCTGGGGCTGCTTTTCCGAGCAGAAGAGATCGCTGTCAGCGAGCCAAAGGCGCGCAGGGGCAGGGGAGGTGCTGGTCTCCGTGTGCGCACCGCGTCCTCCTTCCTCACTGCTGCCATACATGATTAATCATCCCTGAGACACGCCTGCTGCTTCCCTCTGGCTCTCCAACAACCACAACAGCGGCGGCTGCAGCAGCTGAGAGCACAGAGACCTCCTCAGGTTCCCGGCCCCAGCCCAGCGAGCGTTTCCCAGCGGGGACCTCTGATCCTCGCACACATCCCTCCCGCACATGCCGGTCCTGCCTCACGGCCTCGCAATTAATCGTTCCCCTCCCCCCATTTTCAAACTCGGCTCATCTCCCACCCCTCCCCCACCCCCCCTCCATCTGTGTCTAATTGCATTTCATCTGTAGTCATTCTCTGGAAAACTCACCGGGAAGGTGTCCAGGAGACTAGCACAAGCTTAAACACGCGCTTGACACGGGGAGCCGGGGAGAAGCCCGCTGCTCTGCTGGGGTGGATCAGGGGCCCGAGGGAGCTGGTCCTCCCCGCAGCCCACGGCTCTCCCGGCCGCTCCCAGCCCGGGCAGGGGATGGGGTGCCTGCCAGCGGGCCGGGGGCTGGCAGCTGGGGAGAGGCGGCAGGCAGCCAGGAAGCGCCGGTGAGAGCCCCCGGGGCAGAGGTGAGGCTGCTCAGATGCCAGCTCGTTCTCCCCCGCGGGAAGCACTTGCTCCCCTCCTTCCTCTGCCGAGCTCCGTCGGCCCCCATGGGCTCTGCCAAGGCCAGTGTGGCGCAAAGGCAGGGGAGAGGCAGGGTCCCACCGGCACAGCCTGCCCCCCAGTGCGAGCCGGGGGCTTCCCTTGCTTCTGTCTCCGCAGAACGATGTCCCCATCCCCACAAAGGCACTTTCCGCTCGCATTACCGACACTCCTGCCTTGCCCAAGGCACACTTAAGCCCAACACATCCCAGCCGTGCCTGGTGTGGCTTGCACATCCCTGCTGGTATCACAGCGCCACAGTCCCACCCCATCACCTTGCTGCTGCTCTGATCCTGCATGGCCTCCTGTAAAACCCAAACGTTATCCAAGGGCTGGTTCACCCTGGGGTGGGGGCAATAACCTGGGCTCTGAGCAGAGGGCACACTGAGCGCTGCACACCAACTCACGCCGTAGCCACTCTCACTCGACACTGCTGGAGGAAGCAGCGCAGCTCTTTACTGCATATGAAAAAATGCCCACACAAAAGAGTCAAGAACAGCTGGGGAGCCGTAAACTCACACCCCAGCTGACTGCACGCCAACTTCCCTGCATCAGCAAGCGTAAGAGCACAATGGTTTTACACTGAAAGTAAGGTTTCCTCCTGGAGAGGCAGGCCCTGAATGTGGGCTATTTTAAGATTTTAGACCGCAGCCCAGGGGCTGGGGACAGGTCACAAGTTCATTCTGCGTAGGCTGAAGCCACCTGACTTAACACATCACTGTTGGATAATGTGAAGCAATGGACTAACGTGTGGCTGCCCAAAAGCCCAGCTTGGTTGTCAACAAGGGGAAGGCTCTCCACCTTTTCCACAAAGAGTCAGTCTTCCAGCTGTGGGAGGATAAGGAATAAACTACTAACCCATATAACACCACCTTCAGCTTTGTCCATTTGCAGCCAAAACTCTGAATATAAAAATTCACAGCTCAGATGAGGGTGACAGATTTTCTTCAGTAGGCCAGCAACTTCTCCCATTTATTTTTGCCATCAGCTCTACATGCAGATCTGCTTCTATTCAGGCTAGCAGTGAGGACAATGACTACATTCAGGTAACTCCCAAGCTTTTCCTTTCACTTGCCTTCCACTCACCAAAATCAGTTCAAAAGCGGCAGACACAGAAATAAGCAACTGAGTTACCAACTAACAAGTTACCATTTGACAGCCGAGTCACAGCAACACTGAATCAAGCAACCTCCTCATAGTTTAAGGAAACATTTTACTACTTATTGCAATGAAGAAAGATCACAGAGTCAAACTACTATAGCCCAGATGACAATTTATAACCTCATTGTGGTAAATCAACTTGCTGGCGATCGTCTGTTCATACATTTTGCTCTGCCAGTATCACACTGAGTCAAATCTTTTGATTCCACCAAATGCCACAAGCCAAGTGCATTCCTGCAGTACAATTGCAATGCTGTTTGTGGTGAAGATGCAAAAAGCTACTACATTTTTATCCTTTTAGGCCCCTTCTCAAGACAATTATTCTAATGAAAATGCTACATTGAAGCAGTTCATCTCCACAAGCCGATTCAACACAAAAATATGTAAATGTATCTTTAAATAAGCACAGAAATCATCCTGCCTTTTCCCTCATTCTTCCTGAGTATTGGACACCGAACCAAGCATACAAGAAGTCTGGGTTTAGTTCCCAGTTTTAATGCAGACTTTCTGCACCATCTCAAACCACACAGCATAGTTTTTTATGAAGCTATAAAATGGGGACGGTTCGACTTTTGACACAAAGCAAGGTAGAATACATGCATCAATGCTTGTAAAAAGCTCTATACAAAAGACAAGGGCTGCATAAATAACTAAATATAAACATACACATCAGATTTAGCTCTGCCCCAGAACTCTGACTCTGTAAGATAGTCTATAGAGAAGGGTATTTTCCTGATGCTTTCGCATTTAAAGAAAACGAGTACCTGTGAGAGAACAGACAGCACTCCATCTGCAGATGAATTTTACTTGCTTTCAATGCTAGCTCACAGTCAGAACAGGCTGGGAGTAAACAAAATCCATTACAAGACAACAATTTATGACAAATGAGATCAACACATGGACTGAGGACCCTTGAACAGGTTCCCCCACACGTGGCAACATGACAGAAACTACCATGACCCCTTCCAAACTCTTGCAGAGGTCAATTGGGCAAGACAGAAACTTACCTGTTCTCCCACTGCTAGCAACACTGCTCCGTGTCAACACACATCCTCCAGGCTGGCAGAGGAAGTTTTTACTGGTATTGTCTGACCTGTCTCGTTAGTGTGAAATGACTGTCAACCCTGTCTCATCAGCACAGAGTTCTCCTTATCAGAGAAGGGATGCACAAAAGGCAAAGAGAATTACGTACCCACAAGCAGTGTTTCTCCAATGCTCAGCATAAAAATCTAATCAAAATTGTACCAGAATAGTGATGTGAAAAGCACCCTGCCAAGTCAGTAATAAATATAAAATTCATATCTTACATTTCCACAATGTATCACCTCTCATTCTGCAGTACTTTACGCATTGTTGGGACTCGGATGAATCCCCAAATCAGAACAGATTTGTACTGGAATCTAACATTTTTGTTGGCTTCACACTCATTCAAATTACAGCCCTAAGCCAGAGTAGGATAACAAGCACTTAAAATGGCCCCTTGAATGCGGCAGCAGCCATTTTAAATGGGGCCCAATTCCTTCCCACCGCCAGACTCATTCCCTGAGGTTCATCCCCCAGCCACCCTCAGTCCCTCTCACCCTCTGAGCCTAGCACTCAGTCCTCTGTGACAGAGAAAAGACAAATGGTTATTTTAGGGCACATAAACAGTGGTTTCTCCCCAGTAGGCCCAATTGATGATACCCTAAACCCAAATACAAACCATCTAAGTTTGGAGATTGCAGCCACCAAGACCTGAGCAAGCCTCAGCATAAAAGACAATAAACCCCTATTTCTTGTTTTTCACCCTTCCCCAGCAATACCACTGCACAGGTATTATACACAGCAGCTGCAGAGATCAAGAACTCTGCAAGAGTTGAACAGTCAGCAGTAGTAACAGCTTCTCCTTTTTCTGAAGACCTCGTGAGTTGGGAGAAAAGCAGAGATGACAAGGAGTGAAAAGTCATAGTCCACCTCCCTGTGGCTCATTATCTTAACACCCATCACTAAATCCTTCCTGACAGATGCATTTGCCAGCTACTCTGATGGGAACACTGAGCAGTGCCATTCTTCCTCGTCGTATCAATATGACAAAACTGTGCCCATTTTTGGCCCAAAGTTTCACCTTCTGAAAGACAGATGCATGAAAGACAGGACGTTTTAGAAACCATGAGGAGCCCTACAAGTGTTAATAGTAGTAGGTACCTTAAGACAGAAATGCTGATTGTAGTCCTTCATACATAATCACTGCATGTCTAAGTAGGAAAAGCATCTTCTAAATGCTCAGCTAAGACTAAGATGTCTAAACAAAGACCAGGTATTCATGACTGCTCAAAAGCCTTGAGCAGTAGGTGTTCAGTTCTAAACTCTGATGTTGCCTCTACCAAGCCACAGATGATCTCAAACTCCTCTGACTCCTCACTGTTCGTACCAGAACTAACTTGAGATGGCAGGAGTGAAATACCTTGCAAGATTTCCCTTTTGTCAGTAAGATTTTTGAGATCTTCTTATTTTTCATTTTCATATCTATTCACTTTTTGGGGCACTGTCTACAAACCAAGTTGGAATTAAAAAAAAAAACCCTGGAAGCCAGAATAGTATGAATGGTTTAAAGCAGTCCACTCAAAGAAGGAAAAAGGAACTACTAGTAGCGGAGATGCTTCCAAAAAGAATTACATGATAAAGGTAGGAGTCTTCTGTAGTCCCAAGCACATTTATCTGCATCTACTCTGATGAAATCAGGACAGTTATTTCACCTCTGGCAGCAGAAACACAGTTGTAGCACATGCAAGAATCAGCTCCAGACATTAAAAAGAAACAAAAAACAACCCTTCCACAATGTCATTTAGCTTTACAACAAAACGATAAACCATGCATCATTTGTCTTCCTTTTACTAGTATAGATAAGGCCCTAGAACAGCATCACCTAAACTGTGATCCACAGGTCACTGCTGGCCTGTGAAGCATAATAGGCAGTGGGTGCAGTGCCCTATCTACAAACAACACTCTGCAAGCCACGGCATCCAATGAAACTGCCTGGCCGTTGTCTCCTGTCATTTTTCTCATTATAAACACTGAATGTGTTTATGCTTGTAGGACAGATAAGCATTTACATCTAGATGTAAAACATCACCCAGAGTGCATCTGTTTTGACCAAAGGGAAGAGACAGTGTGAGACCCTTGCTGAGAGAACTGGCCATCACACCTGAACCATCAGTGTTTGGCACTCAGAATCATTGCAATGACACCGGCACAAGAGATCCAGGGTGCAGTCTCCTGGACGAGAGTGTTGTAACAGAGCTACTTCTGTGTACAGGTGGGCACTGCTGGGGGCAAACAGCTGCACTTGCTGCATGTGCTTGTATTTTTATTAGCAGTCTCTAGGGCAGACAAGCCTCAAATTATCTTGGCTGCAACCATACCAGAAAGCTAGTAGTTAATCCTGGGCTAAACCTGCTCAAAAAGACCTCATGACAAAATATAAGGTTGCAGAAGAGCAACAAGTGCATTACCAAGAACCAGAAATAATTTACAAACACAAAGACCAAATATAAGATCTCGCTAAGCAATGGCCAATGAGCCAGGAACGGAACTGTCTACAAACCTCTGAGAGGCACAAACTAAAAAGGGGATAATTCAACACTACCTGACCATTGCTGCATGGGCAAAAGAAGACAAACCACCTTAAGAGGGAGACGTATGGTCTTGTCTTCTCAGGAAAACACTGGAAATGCAATCACTTGGGACAGCTAAAACTAAATTGAACGCAAACACCAGAAAACGCGTGGAAGAAAGAATCACATCTTCTGGGTTTTGATCATGCGTAGAGCTCAATAATCAGATCAGTGGGAAGGGTTTTTTTTGTTGTTGCTGTCTAAACAATATTCAGTTCCACAGCTGAGTGGCGATGTACTCTTCACATCCACCTTGCCTGTGTCTAACCCAGCTCCAGTGTGGGTCAGTCCCCGTCACACGGGAGTGTGACACTCCTGTACCTACAGTGCAGTGCAAGAGGCTTCCAGCAGAACCTCCATTCTCGATTCTGCCAGGATAATCAAATAACCCTGCTGAATCAGACTGGTTGTTTGTTTTGCTTAAGATGTATTTACTTCAACAAGTAATTAATATTTTAAGTAGAGAAGGCCTTTGTTAAAGATTCACCACATTCACCCCTTCAATTAATGTTTTAAACATTCACATTCATAGATTCATTTATACCTCCCACTTGTCCTTCAGCAATGCCAGAAAAGATCAGAGTTTACATTCCTGGCACCTCAAAGATAAAAGAGAAAGGGAAAACAAAACCAAATCCTTCAGAAAACAGCAAAATTGAAACCTGCATCAACCAAATTACCAAAAAAAACCCAAACCAAATAAAAATAAACAAACCAAAACCAAACCTAAACCTACCGCGTCTTCTATCCATCTCCAGAAAGAAGAAATGGTGTCCGAGCTGTTTAGAACTCTCTCCCCTCTCACATGCAATACTGCAGCTGTAAGATGATTTAGAGGAGCAGCTTGGGCAACTGGGGCATCACCAGGCACTGCAGGAGAAGACCTGAGCCCCCAACGTGGACATGGGGCTGAAAAGTCTCACGCTGCAGCTCTTCACCCCAATGTGGCCAACGCAGAGAGGTGTGGGGTGGGGGGATCCGGCCTCTCTCAGCATCTGCAAGAGGGCCCAGACACCTCTGCTGTGCCCGCAGTGAACCCCTGTTCCCTGGTGATGGACAGGTCCCCCCGGGGTGGCTGGGATATTTGCATATGTTAATTGCAGTGTCAAGGTGTTTGTGCCTGCCGCACTCACTTCTTCAGGGGGAAACAGCGACGACAGGATTTGGATCTACCTGTGCCGTGCTGGTGACGTCACAGGCAGCTATTTCCAGCCCTGTTGCCATGGAAACCACCAGGCCTCAGCACCAGTTAGCAGTTCAATATATAATTTACTTATTCTTTTTCACCTAAGTGATTAGGACTCAAAATACAGAGGCATCTCACAGACCCTCACATTGTCTGATTGTTTCATAGGAATTTCTCGAAGGTAAAACCTAGCCTGAAATAGTGAGCTGTGCACTCTCCAGGGGGAAAAAACCCAGGCAAACAAAAGCCTAAAGAAAAAACCCACAACCTTCTTCCCCTCTTCTTCCCCTGCCATCTCAAGTTTCAAGGGAAACGCTGCAGCTCCTGGAAGATTTCACAGTGCTGTCACGGTGTGAAGGAGATGAGCCAACACTGAAGGAGGAGATAAAAGCCTAACACAGGAGCTGCCACATCTGGCAGCACCTTTGGTCCATCCTGCCCAGGTCACCACATTCCTCTGTGTCCTTCAACACCACTGACAGGGCAGGGCACCTGCCTCATTCTGTGCTCCTGGTGATGGGCAGCACCAGGACACACAGCAAGTCTCCCTCGGCTCCTGTGGGTGACCCCTGTGCATTAATCTCGCCTCCTTATGAATCTTAGCAGGGTTCTGGGTGCTGCTAGTCAATGCAACACCAACCAGAGCCCTGGGGAAGGCAGCTGCTCATCTCCACCCCTTCTTGCCATTCAGGATTGCACTGGTTGCCTGTATTTTCCAAAACTTTCTTAACTAGTGCAGCGGTCAGAGGTGAGGTGATTTCCCTGCTTTTCCACTGCCTAATTAGTCACTGCAGAAGCTTATGCGAGACCCAAGGTTATGCTTTAACATACAGTTTCGCTGAGAGAAAATACAAATATTTTTACAGTGAGAATTTTCAAGTGATCAATCTACCTTCACGTAGTTTCAAAGTAGCAGTCTTAATGCTCCTTATTGTGCTTCATTATGTTTTAAATCAGTATTTTTCAAAATGGGAAGTTTCAGACATTAATTTTGAGAACCAGCTGCTTTGTGGCTGAATCACACAGTCTGGCAGAACAATAGGAACAGCAGCACTCCCCAGCCCCCCCTGTTTCAACCCAGCATGGGCCATCCCCCTCGTATTTCCCAAAACAAGTCATCACAAACCATCCCTACTGCATCCCTTCTCCTCGCCACTCCTTCCTCACGCTCAGACCTGGCAGTAGGGAAAAGGGGACAGCCATTGCCAAGAACCAACCAAACAAAACCAGAGGCTTTATTTGGCACAGTTTTAAATCAGGCACATTACTCCCTAAACAGTAAAAGAAGAAAAAAAATCCATAGACAACAAACTCTGTAGCTACTTTCCGTTGATGTTTTAAATGCTTTACATGTTAGAAGTTGTCCTCTACAACACAGGACAATAATTTGAAACAAACTGGACAGGACAAACTGGCAGAGGACTGTGCCATGCCATTAACACAACAGTTCAAGGGACTATTTTCTAGGGAAAGAAGGGTGCTATCAGACACCAGTATGACCTCAAAGAGCAACCTTTAGAGAAGCAACTCCAAATTATTCAACATGATAACCTAGAGTGGTCAGATGCTTAAAAAAAAAAAGCAAGCATCATTTTGCCCCAAGATTAGAAACGTAGGGGTAATGTCTCAAAAGTAAAAATCAGATAAAGGTAATATATAAAGCTAAGTGAACTGAACAAACCCTTTTCCTTATTCCCTCCCTTTGCTTCCTTCCAACTCCTTCACTTAACCCACCCTACTCCAAATCACTGCTTTCAGTTGTACTCCACTTCCTTTCCTGCTTTGATCTGCAGCATATCCTTTCCTCTCATTTTTTGCATAATTCTTCCCATTCCTGCAGCTCAACACCAGCTTCCTGCCAGTACCTCTTGGTCTAAACTTCCCTTTTTTTCTGTCACTGGTCCCTTTCTGCCCATTCATGCTCTTCACCCTAATTCTGCTAGGTCACCAGGTATGTCCCTCCTTCTCTTATATGAAGATTCTTCTACCAATATCAACTATATTAAACAGCCACTAAACCTTTGAGAGTTTACCAGAAGCTACCCTGATTTCAAAGATAATGGAAATAAAAGATAAATTTATAAGTGACTGAGCAAAGGCCACATGGCAAGTCAGCAGTATCCTAAGGAATAAAATGCAGAATGAGGCTGATCTGTACCTGGGTCACTTTATAGTCTGAATCAGATTGCAGCACTGACCAACTGAAACAGATTTATGCCAAGTCTAAACCAGAAACAGCCACTGAAAAAAAAATGTTGCTTGGCTGTACATCAAAACTATGAATAAAAAGATGATTAATGTTTCTATTTTGGACAAAAAAAAACCCAAATAAAAAACCCCAAAAACTCAATCCAAACAAAGAATGTCTTTAAAACCCTTTTGCTACAGAGGCTCGTTTCACACAGGGAACAAGGCAACAAAAACATGTTGCAGTGACTTTAACTACAAGAGAATGACTGATACTTTGGATTGAGCTGACAGCTGACTTAAGAGTCATCACTAGGGCTAACATCTTCCTTCTCCCCACAGCCTCAGTGGTCTGGCAAGTCTCAAAACTTGAAGGAGAAAAAAAAAAAAAAAGCTGCTAATTTCATAGGGAAGTAGTCGAAGAGCCTGTTTGGAGGATAAAGGCAACTACATATGGTTCTATTTATTTGTTTGTTTTGGGGTGGGGAGAGGCAGTCGGTGGCAAATTCTCAGCCCTAACAACCAGCTCACAATAAAAGCTTATGAAGTCAAGAGTTCCTCAAGGAAAAGAAATACTCCTAAAGTTTGTATTTATTACATAAATGCCAACATATTTGCAAGACTCCAAAACTCGGGCAGCATCCAGCTTGAATGATTAAAGAGTATTTCTCCTTGAGGATTTGAATCCAGCCCAGATAAATTGTAATCCAAAACTGCCTTTGGATAGCAGGTCGATACAATTTACACAAAACCCCCTCTCTGTGTACAGAGGTGATACAAAACAGGTACACCAGGCAGGTCATGTCCTAATGCACACTTAGACCTCTGCATCACAAACCAAACCCAGCTGCGTTTGAATGCACAACCAAAGCTTTCTGCATTTTCTTTCAGTGGGGGAAAGAAAAATATCCCCCTAGGAAACAAAAATACCCCTTCTCTGTGCTTTATGAATGGGAATTGACATAGAAAAGGGCAGGAAATGAGGTAAGGTTGCTTTTTTCCTCATTCTCTGTATTATGACCACAGCTCATACATACATTTCTACGTTAAGGAATACAACCACATGCTCATATATAGCTGCATCTCATCCAAGCACTGGTCACTTGGGAAAACTTAGAAATTCAAGAATTCTGCGACTCTGATCCTACAACCATTACCAGTTGGGAGCTAACACACATTTCTTTTTTTGTTCATCCTAAAGGTTTGAATTATAATTTGCTCATTAGCCTAATAAATATCTCATCCTTGTGTGGCCCATAACAGCAGAAAGAGCAGTTATTATAGCAGTTCCCCACTGCAGCAGGGGAAGCTTGTCTGACCTCAGCATCCCTCAGCACCTTAAGCAAACATGGTTCCAGTACAGCCATGATCCTCATGGAGCTTTCTTGCTAACCAAGACAGACACAGGAAAGCAAGAGGTGTGACTCCTCTCTCTCCAGAGTGCACACAGGCTTTTCTCCAGTCACAGGAGAAAAATCCCCTCCCTAGGGGTTTTCTCCATCTGCTCTGGGTAAAAGAAAATTAACAGTCTGTGGCACAGGGGCAACATGTGCTGTAAAAAAGGTTCACTAGCTCAAGTACTTTGGTTGTGCTGAGCATTTCAGTTGTGACCAACATAATTTCCTGTCATTCCACTTTTCCCAAGTTGCCTCTACATCTGTCCTGAATCTATGTGAAACTCCTGTCTATACTTGGGTAAAAAAACTAAGAGATATTAACAGTTAACAGATTTTTATTTCTTTTTTAAAAGCTTCTAAACGCATATAAAAATGACCTCAAAATAACGAGTCTGGTTTGGGGCTTTTTTTTTTTTTTGGTTGGGTTTTTGGTTGGTTGGTTGGTTGGTTTTTTTGGGGGGGGGTTGGTTTTTTTGTTTGTTTGGTTTTTTTCGGGGGGGTGGGTGGTTTTTTGAGGGTTTTTTGTTTTTTGTTTTTTTTTGAGAAAAGAAAGCTGAGATTGTGCTTGTGATTCTGTTGAAAACTCCCCTGGCCCATTCCCAAAACATATGCCTGATGAGAGGAACGATGACTCTCCCAAATGTACCAAATAGGGCAATTTTGGGATCCCCTCCAAAATCTCTCTCCATCTGTCCATCTTCTGCCCAGCAATTCATCATCTCCCCCAGATCTCTAACTCCACTGCATTCTTCAGCCCTGGCATTGATACTTGTCTCTGTCCCACATTAACACAGTCACACCCCAACTCAGAGCCTTTGCTCTTCTGGAGTTGTTTCCTTTCACAGACTGACACCAGGGAAATTCTCCAGTTTGCTATTCCCAAAGCCAGATAGTCCCCGGGACAGAACCCGCTGCTTGCGCAAGGAAGAGAGGCAATCCTGTGTCACAGATCTTTGTTTCAGGTATCAATCCAAACAGCAGAGGCATCAAGTTCTGCCTCTTCTCTGCACCAGCTCACATGAGCTCCAACAGACCATCCACTTGTTGGATCCCATTTTTCTTTGGGATTCCTTTATAAGCAAGGCTGAACCTTCTAGCCCCGTTATCAGACCTAATCCAGCCCTGCTGAAATCCCATCATTTGCCCGCACAAAACATGGAAAGAACTAGCACTGATCTTAGACTCCAGACTACCCACGGTCCCGGTACACAAGAGAGTTAAGTCCCAACACTGCACATGCCCAGAGAGGTGGGAGAAAGGCTCATCCGCCTGCCGCAGGTGAGAGACGGACCTGCAATTTTCCTGGGAATCGGGCTTTCTCCTTTGGCCGTCTGATTTACAGCGCAATCAATAGGTTTCTGCCCATTGCTGCCACCCCGTTTAGTTTCAGAATGGATGGGCGGCAGCGCTCCAGCGCTATTGTGTTAGAGACAAACTGCGAAAAGCCACCGAGGCGAGCGCTCGGCTGAGTCACGCACAGTCAGCACAGCACCAGGGGCCGGCAGGGCGGGAAGGCTCTGCGCGGAGCCGGCCGTGCCAAGGCATCCCCGTCCCTCCTGTCAGCAGCAGGGACCTGCCAATGCCTCCTGCCAATGCCGCTTCTTGCCCCGCAGAAATGATTCTTAGGTCTCTCTCCCTCTCGCACATGTATACACACACACACACACGTTTCGTCGGATCACTTCTCAGCCCGCGATACCCTCCTCACGCCCTCATAAAGCTGGGAAATACTATTAAAAGGGGATAACCGGAGAGGGCAAAGGGAGGAAGCAGACGAGTTAGCTAAATGAGCTGAAAACAAGTTGTCGGATAACACGTCAAGACAATCCAAGTCCTTACTTCTGCTGAGGGGGGCAAAGAAGCCCCTCCTGCCTCTTCCCTCAGCACATTTTCCTGACTAGATCTGGCTGAAAAATGTTGTCTTTACTTGGCTACTTCACCACAGCATACTTGCAGCAGTAACAAGGAATGTGGGAGACAACTGGGCCCATTCCATTTGCTAACTGTGCTGATCCGTATCTACTTCAGCCTATCACAATGCCATGCCCTTATGAACAACCTGACACCTGCAACCCAAACACCAATATTGTCGCATCTCCGAGCCATAGATTTCAATTCCAAATGGTGAACATCACAGAGTAACTGCAAGGCTGCTTTCATTCGGGTTCTTCCATCTGCTTCCCTTCCCCCAGCTCAGTCGGAAGGGGTTCCAGCCTAATTCCTGCCTTCCTCATCAGATGCCCACAGCCAGAGCTCATAAAGGGAAGCCCCCCAGCCTCTTCTGGAGATGCACAGAAGCTAAACAACCTCATCAGCAGAGACAGGCTGGGGTTTGAAGCATGGCGTGTTGAGTCTTTGTCCAGCACCCTCCCTCCAGTGGGATGGCTTATCCTCTCCCCTGTCCCTGAAATGCCCATGTTCCAACTGATTCTGCAGCCACAACACTGCCAGGACCACTTCATACAAACCTGCAGCTTGAGAAACAATTATTTAGTGCATCATATCAACAAGTACCTGGTTCATCCAATCCTGCCCTTTCACTTTCCTACACCTTTTGAAGGTATTTTCCAGGAAAAACTTATCATAAATGAGCTTCTGAAGTCAAACAGATGTAAGAATGCCTTAATTACGCTGCAGCAGGTGACACGCCTTTTCAAAGCTTTAAGGAAGCAAAACACAAACCAAAACAAGCTTCTCCTCCCACTCCTCACACAGAAGGGCATGAAGGCACAGCCGGATCCTGGCTGCTGGTGACAAAGCCAATTTCCAAAGCCACTTCCCCGCTTGCTGTCTCCAGGCGTGACTGGGAAGCAGGATCTGTTTCATAAAAGACAGCCAGCAAAAAACCTCTCTGCCCACCACCCTCCCCTGTCAGGAGCAAAGGCTTTGCTCTAGCTCAGAGGATGGCCTTTGTGCTGGCAGGCTAAGGGATATTCTGGGCAGCCAGACAACACCACATTCCTTTCCCTGTAAAACTTGTATGAAATGCTGTGTCTTAGACAGACACTTATTACTGTTTAAACTAACACCTTCCAAAAGAGGAAAAACCCCATATTTAATCAATATTCCCAGCTGGCTCAAGTGCTCCTATCTGCAATGGAAGGAGAAGAGAAACAGTAAGAGGGACAAGAGAGGGAAAAGAGAGTGTTTTCAGATTAAATGAGACATGCGAGAGAGAAATGACAAACTGCTCAGCCAGTCCCTTCCAGAGTCACACAGCTGCACAGGAGCTTTTTTGTACCAGAGAACAGATTTTATAGCAAGCCAGAAAAGCAGCTGCTCTCTCCAAAGAGTGCAAGGTAGGGGCTGAAGAGAAAAGAAAGTAAAGGAAAACGGAAGCTCAAGCTGCTCGAGCAGCTGTAATACTTTGACTGGGACCAGTGGATGGTAAGTTATAAAACATGTTAGCTGGATGTATGGGTAAGTATGAACAGAGGGATCGCTCATTTCTGTCTCCAGCGCCTGCAGTTCTGGCAGGAGGCTCTCTGGACACTTGGACATGGAGGCCAAGTGAAGTTTCTTAGATGCAGGCACCGCCCAGGAGAGATCTTGCCAAATCACAGTCTCTGCAGCCACAGGATAGAAGCACATGGAGTTCCTCTGATGGTCCAGAAGACAAACTGGCCGGCATCTTAATTCAATTAGACTTTTGTAAGGATAACAAAAACACCCACAGTGGTACAAAATCAGATACAAAATCAGTTATAAACTACTGCAGACCCTCACATTTCGAAGTATATGAAAGCCAACTGACAGAGACATAAAGAAGCAGCTTCCCTCTTAGGGCCATTGCTCCAAATTATCCACAGTGGAGTAGTTTTTCACTTTCTGAGAACACTTGGTCTCAGCTCTGGCATCAGAGCCAGTCCAGTGTCCAAGACAGAGTATCAGACTGAATGGCTCAGTGGTCCCAACAGCAGGGCAGGGTCTCTGGCACCTGACCATGGGCATGAAGCAAACCACACAGCAACACACAAACCGTGACACCCCATGCAATGATGGTCCAGCAGGATGCCATGGTAAGAGGCTTGGACGAACCACTGACAGTAGACATGGTTTATCCAGCCAACACTTCACTCAATTTCATCCATCATTCATGTTCATCTCATGTAAACAAAGTAATAATGAAAAATCCAGTTCTGTGGTATTTGACATTGGTTTGTGCTACCCCACTGCATCAACCTGCAAGCTAGGTCTCAGATGCAAAAGAGTCCTATGAGAAACAGGAATAACCTGCAAATATCAGGAAAGTAGATGCTCCTTCCCAACAAGGATTAAAGATCAGAGTTCTCTGGGGCATAAACGTGGCTTACAACAAAAACTCAGGGGAGGGGACTATAAAGGAGGACTGAAAGGCAAGGCTACATCTAACATAAAGCTCTTCTAGGGAAAGACATTTCTGCTGTGCAAAACCCAGCATTGTCCATCTCTACCTGAACAGCCCACCCACAGGGGTCTCATCAACAAAAGCACATGTTCCACTGGTGAGGGACAGGCCAGACAGGCAAAGGCAGGTGAAACAGAGGGCCCCTGTGCAGTCTCTGTGACCTCCACTCTCCCAAGGCACAAGCTGTAAGTCATTGCTCCAAAAAGCTAAAGAAAAAAAGCGAGAAGTTGGGGAGGGGGGCTTGTGGGGTGGGAAGACATCAGATTCTGTATTTGAGATTCTGGGAGCTGAACAGGAATAAAAAGCTGGTTGAAGCCTAGCTCTGCTAAAAACCCTATGTGCAGACACAGAAACAATGCCGATTTTACATTAGAAACCAGGAAACGAGGTGGAGGGAGAATGCAAGACAGCGCTGTGTTTCTGCATTAGGGTTTTTAAGTACACTGCAGGATTTCTGTCTCAGAGTACTCATTGAGTTACATCAGACTGTAATGGCCTGTTGATTTTGAGAGATTATGGCAGTGCTGCTGATGCAGGGGGAGAGGAGATGGAAGGAGAGAGGAGATGTGATGTATCAGCCAGCGTGCACACACATTTTGGATGATTACCCCTCCACTCCTGTGCAAGAAAAGCACAGCGGATTCACAGCAGGACCAGTACCAGGAGGGGATCGTGCAGGGGACCCTGTCAATAATCCAGTAGACACAGCAGGTGGGTTTTTGCCCCTCTGGGGCAGCAGATGACAAAAGCAGCATTTCAGCAGGGGAGACCCATCCAGGGCTGGCAGGACCAGAGCCAATGGTGTGGGATGGCAAGCATAATGGAGAAGGTGAATCCCCTGATCAAGGTGTGCAATGTGTTCCTGAAATGGATGCAGTCTCACTCTGCCAGGCTGACAACTTTGCTTGCCTGCCTATTTCTCTCTCCTGTATTTCACAGAAAGATGGTATCCTTTCCTTTTCCTTTCTTTGCTCCCGGGCACAAGCAATCAAGAACAAAGGATGAAAGAAAAATGCAGGGGGGGATGGGGGGGAAGT
>VZRZ01003090.1:160291-179792 GCA_013398175.1 Climacteris rufus
CCCCACCCCCCCGTTTTTCTTAAACACAGAGAAGGAAGAAATCTTGCCACAGTAACAAGAGGTTTTCATCAAGTCTCATTACCTCAAGCACAGCCGCGCACTGCAGCCCCCACAGAGAACAGCCTTCGGTTCCTGCTGTCATTAAAGGAACGAAGATCTTAAACAAAAATTAAACCCTGGACAGCATGGAGTTGGGAGCACATGAACGCATCAGGCAGGGAAGGGTGTGAGAAAGCCGAGGGGAAGAGCAGGAGTAGAGCCACCAGCCAGGGTTCCGCTCTAGCAGCTGGGGAGGGATGGGGCAGGTTAAATGTGTCCTGCAGAGCAGGACAGAGGGAAGCTCTTTCCTCTGTTTCGAGCCAGCATCCAGAGGTATGCTGTATTTCCCACACCTAGGGACACAGCAACGTCCTGGAACATTAGTAAAGCTCAGGGTAAAACTAGACCAGCAATTATGATAAAAAAGCACAAGGCTTTGTCTCAGTCTGCGATGTTGCACAAAAGGATGATTTTGCACACTTTGACCCATGTCCATTTTTACTCCAGGGAGTCCTCATCCCTTCCAAACAGCACCATGTCCCGTGCTTCCCAGAGTGGCTGCACAGCACATCTTAACCTGCAGCAGCTGCTCTAAGCCTGAAGCAGGTGGCTGCTGGTGTTTAATAGCTCGGGAGGAGGGTTTGAAGGGCGAAGGCAGCAACTCTACATTTAAACAAGGGATTTCTATACCAGGGGGTTGTTAGTCAAAGGGCTATCAAGTCAAAGTGCTCTTAAACCATAGTTTTTCAAGTATTTCTTTGAGCAAATCGCTGGGTTAAGCAGCTTTCCTCTCCACCTTGGCTACTTTAATCCAGATCAATTCCCTGATCCAGTTCAATGTGCAGCAGCACGTTCAGCTGCACTGGCACAGATGAACAAGCAGCTCAGGAGCAGCAGCAGGGGCTGCTGAAAACAACCCTCATAAAACTACACCCTCAGATTCGGCAGGCATGACACTTAGTCCCAGGGGAGCAAGATGCTGCATGTAAATCCCATGAAAACCAAGGGAAGAGGGATACTTCATACATGGCTGACAGGGAAGAGATGAGCTGAGTCAAAGAGGACAAAAACAAACCAAAAATCTGGTGACAGTGTGGCCATGTTTTATGCACCTCTAGACAAGACAGAAGTTTTATCTCTCCCATAGGAATGGAGAAAGGCCAAAAGCTCTTCCTTGTGAAGCTGGCAGTACAGCCAGGAAAGGCAGAGCTACGCAGAAGAACCAACAATGGCAAAGAACCAATGAAAGGTGAACAGAGACCTCCGAGGATCAAGGAGGATACGAACCCACAGCTGGTGAGGAGTAGGAACTGTGTGGGGACACCACAGAAATAACTCACTGGCAGAGCAGTGAGGAGGAGAAGGGAGTCAGGAGATGAACTGGATGACACAGAGGCAGGATGAGGAGGTAGGGGGTCCAGCATGGGCACAGAGCAGGGGATCAGGAGAAACAGTAAGAAAGCTACTTCAGATCTCTGGTGTCACAACCATTCTGGCTGTGAACATTTTAATGGGTCATTATCCAAGCAGTTCATACCCACCCTGGTTCTGGACTAATTACATCCATTCTTTAAAAAGATGTCACATAACAAGGTCTACCAAAATTACAGAAGCAGACAGGAGAATAAGGGAAATGTCTGACTGTACTAGAAACAGACTAGAAAATAGTGCCAATTTCATAATGATACAATGCAAGTCAAAGATATATTTGCCTCTGCAGCACTGAAAAGTGCCGCAGTCATCCCACCTTGGAAAGGAAGTACAAAAAAGTGAGGAGGTTCAGCAACTGGCAACAAAGAGAAGGGATCTGAAAAACAGCAAATGCTCACATGAAGTCCACATGGGCAAAACAACAGCCATGTGCTGGGTAGGGAAGTCTTCTAGTCTGCAGCCATACTACAGTGCATACCAAGGCTGGGACACAGTGGGTGCACACTGTTCTCCCCAGGAAAGCTGTCCACCTGCTCACAGCCAGCTGCCACCGCCTGGCCTAAGTGCCACCAGCCATGGAGGAGTCACTCCCTGCGGAGCCAGCAAGGCAGACCCTTCACCCACACCTGCCAGGCTGGATACACTGCACACGGAGTCTTCGCTGCCGAGCCTCATGCTTGGTATTTCCACAGCCTCGCACACAAACACCTTGGCTGGGCTGCTCTTCCTTGCCGCTTCAACACAGACAGCACAAACTCTGCCATGCAAAAGAAATGGAAAGCCCTGCTGTAAACTGATTGCAGGAATATACTGGAGTCTTACCCACGCTCCAGGGCTTGACAGCAACACAGTCAGGTCAGGGGATACCTGTGCTGTTCCTTGGACTTGGATCTATCCAAGGTAGACACACAGGAATGCTGCTTCAGTGTATATTTGCTTACTTGCCAGCAGCCTAGATTCTTGAAAACCTACTCCATGTGACTAGTCTGTCTCACATCACAAGTCAGGCCCTTGATGTGGGCTCCCAGATGTCAACTTCTGCAACAGCCTCCAACAGAGGCGATAAGGACAGTGGAGTTTGAGGCAAGGTACAGCTACCTACAGTTGAAACAGGCCTTCCATAAATGCCAGAGGAGAAGGAGGAGCAGGCTCTAGGCAGCATGTGCAAGTAAGGAACTTGTATTGATGCAGGCTAACATCATCCCAGGGACCAGGAGTCTGACTCCCATGATTAAAGCATGGTCAAGAAATGTTCCCTGACATTCCAGCCTATAAGCTGTGGAGCAGGCTCTCATGGGAAGTGGGGGCAGCCTCATCCCACTTCTCTGTAAGGAGTGATGGGACAGGCAGTAGGGAATCAAGCCCTAAGACTGGTGAGATGTCCTGATGGGGACAGTCTCATAAGAAGCCTGAGAAACATCTCCCCAGTTGTGCCAACACAGCTGTTTGCAAGACAGATCACTGTAGCCTGAGTAATTTCACGTATTAGGAGGGATGGGGCTTCTGACCCACAGCAGGTAACTGATGTATATTACAGCATGGTCCTACCAATGGCTGCACCCACAAAACCAGTGAGATCATGGTGGCACAGGACCAGAATGGGAGGTGAGGAAGTAAGAATTTCTTAGGCCATGCTACAAGCATCTTTATATTAACCCTGTGCACGTGAAATCATGCAAAGAAAGGCAGTGGAGGATGCAATAGTGGACGGTGTTTACTAAGCTATGACTCAGTATGGTCAGACTTCTGTAATAGGACCTGGCCTAACATATATGGAGATTATCTTAATTTACAGCAGAGAATGTCCCTGTTGATAACCTACCCAGTATCAAGTAAGTTTCTGATATACTGGACTGGTACTAACTTAAGTGTTTGAGGTCTCAAAGACTGCCTCAGTTTTCACTTTATTTAACATGTAATTGTATCCCTTAGACATTTCCTTTTTATATTTTCTGAATGGGAAAAGATCAGCTTGGTTTTGAACTGTACGCATGGGCAGGAATGCTTATTTTACCACATTTAAAGGTAGCAGATGTCCTTTTGGTTTGGGTTTTTTGTTTTGATTTTTTGTTTTGTTTTGTTTGGGGATGTGGGGAAAAGAGGTGTTAAGAGTATCACAAAGTTCAAAATTAATGTTGCAACTTGTAACACACTTCCCCTCTCCCACAACACTGGCTGCAGAACCTACCCACGGCTGACACTACTCATGAAGCTCCATATGGTTCTGCTTCCCTTCACTTTCCTCAGCCTAACAAACTTTGGCACTGCTCAGATTTTCCTGGTCCTGAGGAAACAGGAGAGATTCCAACAATTCCAGTTTATCCTTCCTTTGCTTTACAAAGCTCCCATGGTGCCGTCTGTGAAAAACCTATTGTAATGGCAAAGCATAAAGGCAAACTCATCTGAACGCCACTGGTGGTGTAGAACTTCTCATACTGCATTCAATATTGGCAACAATTACTGACATTGCATTAGAGTTGAAGGACTTCAGTAACATCAGAGTACCTCGTGCTCAGCACAACTTACACATACCTCAACAAATACCTGTGCCTGACTAACAGGCTAGTAGAGTTATTTAAGGTAGAAAGGCTTCAAAACACATCCTCATTTTAAAGCACCCATGAGTTGACAACAGTTTGTGCAATTATCACAAACCACTCAAGAAAAGCTTCCAGTACACCTGGGAAGTAACCATGTACACAGTAAGTACCCTGTATGCACCATAACTCAGCAAGTGCTTTTTGCAGCTCCCTTCTACACTCAGTCATGAAGGATATAGATCATTACAGCCTCCAGCTATAGAGCTTTAGCTCACAGAGTAGCAGCTCACACTTTTAGCTCTGGAGATCCCCAGTTCAATCTGCTGCATGTCAGCCGAGAGGGCAGCTGTCATATAATTACAGCCACAACTTTGCATGTGAAAAAGTAGGGAGAGTGAACAGAGATCTTATTATAGAATTCTAGTTGCAACCTGCTGAAGAGCTCCCTATTTAAAGTAACTTCTTGTAAAGAGGAGGGAGAGGGGGCAAAAAAAAAAAGGAAAAAGCAGAAAGAGAATCTTCCAACTCAGCTTCCCAATTCCCTGTTTTGCAGAAGAAACCAGTTCAGCTTTGCAGTCTTTTGTTACAAATGCATATGTATACTAGAAGAAGCACACAAGTGCAGAGCCAGGAGTAAGGCTCCTGGCTTATCAGTCCAAAAAAGAGGAAAAGGAAAAAAAATTCTCATTGCTGCAACTGAGACATCTGAAGTCCAACAAGGCATCATTGTTTCTTTCTGAACTATAACCACCCAGCAGCAGCCAAGCCATTTAGCTATGCAATTTAAGTATTAAAATTTAAGTTCAAGAAATCTTAAGTCAGTTACATCCTGTTTTTTCAAACTGTACATAGAAGCTCTCAGGAAGATTAAACAAACAAAGAATCTGGGAAAAGAGTATGTTTGAAATACAAAGGTACAAACCATAGTGAAAAATTCACTCTCAAATTAAAACTTCTTTTAGTGAGTGTAACACAAAACAATTAGACCAAGTTTCTTCTTATCCATTCATCTTTCTGCAGATCCTTCTGCACACACAGAGCCATTTTGAGCCAAACTTTTTTCCAGTCCAAGACAGTCAAAAACTGACTTTGAAACATGTAATTCAGTTTTAAAGAAACACTAGTTTTCCCCCACAACAATTCTAGAAATCTATTTCAAGCTTAAGATACAGATTCCTTGCAGAACATTCTTCTCTCCTCGACAGTCCCGTCCATCCATCCATCCACAACCCAGCAGCACAGAACGCGTGGGTCTCCCACTGCCTGAGGTGAATCAACCACTTTGGACCACGAGCAACAAATGGGAGCTAACTCTCCAGCTTCCTACAAACTACTTACCTGCTTGCTGAAACCACTTTGGTGGACCAATCTGACCCAAACTGTTCAGCATGTGCTGCAAGAACACAGGCTCCCTGAAACACACCAGTTCATGTATGCTACACCACTGGCCCTCCAAAACTCCCTGAAACACAGTGCTGTACTTCCAACAAGACTTGAAGTAGTGCCTAGTCTCTAGCCAAGCTGGAAGGTGTTCAGGCAATTGCTAACACCAAGCACAAACTTGCTACAGTGAACTCCAGAACAGAATTTAGCAATACTTTGTATTTAAACCAGCTGAATTCTCTCTCATCGGCCTTGTTTCTGAAGACCCATTTTTATTTGGCTCAGAGAGCCTTCTGCTTCTCCCCTCAAGCAAGACTTTCTCAGGAAACACACAAAGCAGCTGACCATCTCCCTCCCTTTAGAAGAGGGTGAAGGAGAGAATCAAGGACACGAAGCCCAAGTTATGTGCAGCTGCAGCAGCACAGATACATTTGGGGCTGATTATGGACTTGCAGCAAAACCCTGGCTGGGCTCATCCCACAGGAGGGACCCATAAAAAGTTCACCTCCCCCTCACCTACTGCAGTCAGGCAAAGCTCACAAACATCTGAACCACACTTGTCCAACGAAAGCAGTACAACCCTGTGCAGAGATTACTGAAATGAAACACCATGATGCTATTTTCTGGTATTACTTCTTCAGAATTCAGCACTGCTAAAAGGTTCCAGATAGACATTCTCTGGAGACCCAAAGCCTTTTCCTACCTTGAGAACACATGCAGAGAGAACAGCAGCAAAACTTACTCGTACTTTTCTCAGCTCTTCCAACCTGCCAAGGCTGAAATGACTGACAAAGGTCCAAAATGAGGGACACACATAAATTATTAATATTGCACTAGAGTAGATTCACTGTTGCTGTAGCAATCTAAAGACTTAGCAGAGGCAGGCTCTGCAGGGAAATACTGCTTTACTTCAAAATCATTCATTCAGGAAACTTACTGAGGAGAGAAGTACCATTCTGCAGCACACTCTGTCAAACCCCTCAGCTTTAAGACCCTTCATTTTTAAAGCAAAAGCAATTTTAACAAGAACAGGAAATTGATGTGAAGCATAAGAAGCTTCAGATTTCAAGTGAGCAACACAGGAACAGCATTACTTCTGGACACAAATTCCAACACACAGATCTTCTCATGCCTGAAAGTCCATCCCACTTCTGAGGGCCAGGTAAGTGTTCTGTCTTTGCAGCCTCTCTGCTGGAACAGCCAAGTGGGACAGCAGTGAGAGGATAATGGATAGCTGTGCTCTACCAAGTGGAAGGGAGCCAAAAAGCCACTACAGTTTGCTTCTCAGATTGCAACCTGTGCTTTACACCCGTGCAAGGCTCCAGATTCACATTCCCACCAACCTTTTATTTCGTTCCAGGTCTCATGCAGTACCTGCTGCCACAGTAACCATGTGCCCATAAGCAGTACAGAGAGAGACACAGCTTCCTGCTGATCTATTTGCCTCCTCTCCCCTGTTGCAAGGGGAACAGTTTATGCTGGGGCATTAGTCTGTTTTACATTAATTTCAAGAACTAGGACAGACATGAACTTTGACATTTCTGAAAAAAGTTAAATTATTTTCATCTTTCTTAATAATCAGAATAGATTTGCTTTTCATTTAAAATACAAAATTTCCCTCCCAAAATATCTGAAGTAGTTACTGAAATGTTTTCTTTACCAAAGCCCTGCAAAGCCTCAAGATTATTAATAATATTTTGAATTTACAGAGGCACAACCTTGCTCCATACCAACAAAATAAGAGAAAGCAGTCCATTTTTCACACAATAAAGCAACTAATTTTTAAAACTAGTACTTTCTATTAAAAGTTCTTGCATTGAAAAACCCAGAAAGGTTTCCAGTAACTCTAGACACTGATGGGGGCAAAGAAAAAACAGACCCTACCCCCAGCTGGATGGCATTCCTCTCCTTGGGTGCAATGTGGTAACATTTGATTGACGCATCTGATCCATTCCAAAACTCCAGGCGTTGTTTTAATCATCAATGGGTAGAATCCTATTAATTTTCAGGGAAAAAAAAAAGAAAAACAGAAAAACAGAGTAGAATATGGATGCAGGACACAGAGCACCTCACATTTGTCTAGCAGATCTAGCTGATTTAGTTAGATCCATAATAATCAACAGATTAAAGACTGAGCTGATGACAGAAACTCACATCTACCAGTACAAGCCCCCTTTTCCCTTCCACCCTCCTTCATCTCATCTCAGTCTCTCAACACAACGTGGAACATTAGTCCCATGCCAAAGGAAATGAAATAGGAATAGGGAAAGGAGTGGGAAGAGATAAACCAGGGTAAATAGGGATAGCATGAAGAGCCCACTGGCATGCAACCAAGGGCCTGCACAGGCCCTTGCTACGGCAGAAAACAGGAGACCAAGCACGTAGGAGGAGATGGCAGGAGAACAGATGTGAGAAGAAGGTTCAAGAGTCCCTGAGCTCAGGAGGTAAGAAATGGCAGCAGAGCACACCACTGAGCCCCAGCACACACAGCAGCAGCACCAGGTGCCCCACTGGCTTGGTGCCTGCCGTGACAGGCATTTCAGTATTGATGTGCATGGTTCGAGAAATGCAGTGTGAACCTTCCACATCAAATAAGGCTTCCCAGTACGCCCATAAATTTATTTGGGTATCAGCCAAACCCAGATCCACCAATCCCAGATCCGCTTTTGCTCTGAAATAAACCTTCACTTACAGTCTTGCAACAAACAGTTGCTGCTGTTTCGTTTCAGCGCTGATGAGCACTGCAAGCCCTAAGGACCCACCAACGTAAGAGGCAGCTCAATTCCAAAGGACTTTACCCGTTCCAGAAGCAGCCAGAAGGTGAGCATCTGACCCTTCCAGCTGGCCAGCTGACACATCAGACCAGCCCACATCCCATTCAATCCCCCTGGAGTGTGGTACCATCCCACTAGAAGTGGTAACCTGGCTGAATGTCAGCAGGACATCAGGGAAATACTCCCGGTCCAGCTGACCAACTGCCTGTTTGGGAACATGAGCTGCACAAATGTCTTTGGACACAGCACTGTTCCTCGGTTCTTCCTTATATCTGTGCTGTGTTCCCAAGTCTCAGGAGGATTATCAGCAGAGAAGTGCTGGGTGAGGAAAAGTAGGAAAGGCAAGAACAGGCTGATGTACTGCAAAGGGAAGGAAGCAGCAGGATGAAGCTGGGATTTTTCCAACCAGTAGGAAAACTGGTTGCTATACTGTAGAGCAGAATCTGGGGGAAACAGGAGGGAGCTAGTCACAGAAAGGAGGCAGGTGAACAGGAAAGACCCCGGGCTGATAAATCAGATATTGCTGCCGAAGTCTTACATCAGCCCCTGCAGCCTCTAGCACTGACTTGGGGGGGGGCTCAGCAACAAGCAGGATATGCCACAAGCATGCCCACCCAACAGCTTCAGGTAGTCACTTAAGGTATCTCAGGTCCAGAAACCATTAAGTGTCCTGAAGATAAGGACACAGACCTTGAATTCCACATGACACGGTCACGTGCAGCTCACACAATGAGAAGGACAGGCTGCTTTGCCCAGCCCTGACAAGGACCACACAGCTGCAGCTCGTACCTCCCTTAGGCTCTCAGAGCAAGTGGCTGCATTCCCAGCCAGCCTGCCTTTGTAACCAACCCCCCGGCCCGCCAGGAGGGCCTGAACCCTGCACCATCAGCAGTGAAAGCACAAACCTCCACCTCATGCTCTAAATAATTAAACTCTGTGGGAGCATCAACAGACTCATAAAACTCTTACACAGACCAAGCCAGTCATTAATGGGGGTCAAAGATGAGCGCTCTATTTTTTTTTAAGAGTGCTTTGATGCGTGGGGAGAGCAGTGAGAGGAGATCTTCATTACCCTTCTCCAGTACCTGATGAATTTTTCCTTTCCTGGCTATCAACACCTCCTACTTCCACTGAACCCCATACTGCTGGCAATCATCTGGACAGCCAGAGACAATTAGAAGGTGTGTTTGGATGACATCTGTGCTACCCAGTCACCTGCAGGTAGGGAAGCAAGAGGCCTCACTGAGCAAAGCCAGGCTCTCCCAGAGGCTCAGCCGGTGCTTATTATGAGGTCTGGGTTTCCCCAGGGCCAGTGTGATGCTTAAAGTCATGCAAACCACAACCTCACACACCGTCTCCCCTAGAGCAAGGCACGGAGCAGAGCACAAGCCAGTAAAATATGTCAGGATTATTAGCTTGGGCTCAGAGCCAGAGCTGGGAACTGCCACAAGGGTAGAGAGGCTGCCTGCAGCCCTGCAGGTCAGCAGGAAGGAAGTGGAAGTCCCCCGACAGGCAAGGAGAGGCAATAGGCAGGAAAGGCAAACCACAGTTGAGAAAGGGTCGCAGAAACACTAGTCTGACCCATCCCTTCTAGCCTTAAAATACGGATATATACACATACACACATGAGCTTCTTGCTACTGTGCTCTGTTCAGACATTTTAAGGAGAGGTCTGCTCTTCCCATTCTATCTGCATTCCCCCAGTCCATACCAGCTTTGGAAATGGTTCTTTACGCTTTCCATCAATAAAATCTCCTTGGGTGGAGAGAAGCGAAAGCAGGCTCTTTTGGGGAAAGGATCACCACAACACAGAAACTCCCCCAGCAGCAGGCAGGGATGCTGGATGCTCTATCGGCAGTCCCAGTTCCAGTGTGCACCAGCCTCTGCCAGCCTGCTTTCTCTGCTGCATTTGCTTTGTGTGGAGGAGAGGCCACAGACTGGAAGTGGCTCTAGGATCTCTGCTACTGTGCCAAAAGAGTGACTGGTGTAGCAAGGCCAGCTTTTATTTATTAATTATAAGTAAAACTGATAGATGCCCCTTTTATCAGGTCACTAGAAACCTTCTCCCAACAAGCCCCAATACCTGCATGTTCAGAGGGAAGTTAGGAGATTTACACACAATACCAACACTCATCTTTTCCAGCATGGCAAAAGCAGCAGCTGTTACTTCCCTTATTCTTGGAAATAAGAGGAAAAACAGCTAGGACTCTGGAGCCTTGACACCTCTTCCCTCTCACCCTTTGGCCATCAGAGCTATGGTTACTATTCAGAGCAGAAGTGCTCCACAGGGCACACATTCCAGGGGGCTGAGCCATCCAACGTGGCCAGGCTCAAAATGGCAGACAGCGATGAATAGGATAATTAGAAAGTACAACAGCAACCACAACATAAAAACAAGCAGCTTCTATTACAAGAAACAGTTCTATGGCATGGTTAGATCCATCACCCCATATGTTGGGTTGTGGTGGTGCCTCAGGAGCCTGCTGCTATTATCTGTTTGCAATCACATTTCAGCCCGTCTTTCTGCTTAATGCACGAAAAGCAAAGCTAATCAGATTCGCTCTCTTTCTGCTTAATGTCTCCAGTTCCCAAGCATGCTCTGTACTGCTTCAATTGATGTTCAAGTAACACTGGCCAGGAGCACACAGTGCAAAAAATAAAAATATAGAAAAATGGAATTACCTATTAATTTTAGTCCTTCTTTCCACCTATTTCGTCTAAAATTTCTTCTACACTTGAGCTTTGCAAACAAAAGTCAGGAAATTCCTGTTTCCCTCTCTACACCACACCCGGCTCCCGTATGAGTTCCCATCTTCAAGCTGCTCCTCCAATGGTATCTGGGCAATTAATTACAGCACAGACCTCTCAGGCTTCCCTCTCACTCTCTGGAATAGCTTTTTAAAGTATTTCCTGGCTAGGAACCTCCAGATTAGGGTGTCTTCTGCTGGCACTGTAATAGCCCCTCTTTGTTAATCTATCTGAAATGACCATCACATGCTCTCCTACTCCCTCTCCCTCCAGTAGTATTTAATTACTGCAGTCCTGCATGGGAACTCTAACATGCTCTCAGCATTTCAGGCCTGAGGACAAACAGGACCCCAAAATGGTTGCATTTTTCGCTGCATTCCTTCACACTCCAAAGGGCAGCTGGAGCCATGCTGAAGTCAGCTACAACACCTGGATCTTTGCTAGAGCAACCAACACAAGAGCAGATAAGCTGCTCCCAGACAGGGCACATTGCATAAAAATTCAGCAAAGAGGTCCAGGAAGAAGCTGGCTTACAGGAACACCCACCATCATGAGCCAGGTTATGCAGTAGAGGAGCAGAGTCACCCATTACAAGCACAGTTGAAGATTTGCCAGAAGAACAACAACAAAAAAAAATCAGCAAGTATTTACACGAGAAGAGAAAGAGATGTAGGTGGGAGACAAAACTGCCAGGATACATATCTCTATCCAGAAGAAGTGAAAAAAAGGGAGACTGCAGAGATGAAATCCCAGACAGCCCATGCATCTGTACACATCCCCCAGCTAATACCCACTACATCAATCAGAACAATGGCAGCTCCAGAGAAGACCCCGATTATCCAAGCTCCTTCACTAACATCTTCCCCAGAGGCTGCACGCATGTGCAAAGGGGTGGAAAAAAACCCCATACTTCTCAATGAGATTACTTACAGCATTTTTTATATTGCTCTCACTCTTACAAATGTGTCTTTAAAAAAATATTGCAGCTGGCTTATAAATGTGTCTGTTTTTTTAAAAAAACGAAACATATCCTTGAAAACAAAGACACTTTGTGCTCACCATATCCAGTGGCATCATTATTTAATATCAATGCACTGATTCTTTTCTTTATTCACTCCATCCTTGGAACACAAACCCACTGTAACAGCCACCCAGTGTATAATCTTACCATGCAAAGCAACACAACCCTACAATAATCTTTTTCTTGCCATAATGTCTTCAACTATGAACAAAAAGAATTTAGCTTTAAATGCTTTAAAAAACCAACCCAACCAAACTACAGTACAGCCTGAAACAAATCTCTGACTCTCAAGCTGGAGCGAATTCCCTTGTCCCTCCCTATGACGTCCCTTATTTGAAAATGGCTGCACAAACATTTCTAATTGTGCACCACACCAATTGCAACCTGCCCCTCCTGCCAGGTACAGCTGCTGGGTCAGTCCACACATGCACAGGCTCACTGCATCCTGCTGCCTCTGGCACACTGCTCTTCACTGACATCATGCTGTATAAAATTCACCAGACGGGCACGGTTTGTGCTCCTTTAGCCATAAGGCAATTGCTGTGGGCCAACAGATGCCTCCATCCAGTCTCCAAATGCACACTCTGACCTGCACTGTGCCCCTGCTAAGCAGACGCCTGGGCACGTGTCTCGTTGGACACGCGTCTTCCCCACAGTCAGCACGGGCCAATGCAGCTACATCCATCCATCAAGGGCAAAGTGAGGCACAAACACCATCCCCAACAGTCAGCAGAGGCACAGCTTGCCTTGGCCAGCTCCCATGGAGCTGGAGCTTCATCTCACCCCTGGCTCATCGCATCCCTGGAGCAAGATGGCACCGTTCTACAACACCACAGCACTGTCCCAGGAGGCCTTCCCCATTTCTGCTAGTGTCTGAAAATTCGTTAGGCAGTAGCACCTGGAACAACTGCAAGTCACAGTTTAGATGGAGAGACTTCCTCCAGGTGCCGTGGCACCCAACTCCAGGCGTGGCTCACCAAGGCATGGAGAAAATTCTCCAGATGTTTCCCTATCCTTGTCATTTACCCCAGACCACCTGGTCCCACCAGCTCCAGGGTCTCAGTCCAAACAGCTGCCATCACCAGGGTTGGGGAAGCTCTCTTACAAACCTGGCCTACAGCTATCCCATCGGGCGGTTTCCTTTTGCCCTCTCATAAGGAACAATTACTGCTACTACTTTTTGAGCCCGTTAATAATAATATATGAGCCTAATAATAATAATTCTTAGGCTCACAGCAAAAGGCTCTCAGGAACTACAGTATGTCTCTTATTGTAGAGGCAGTGAAACTCAACCTCTTCCCTTTTTTTCCCCTTTTGAAAACACTGCTTGGGAAGGAAGTCAGCATCTGGAGGCACACGAGCATATCTGAGGGAAAAAAGAGGTGCAGAGGGGAAGGGAGGGATCTGAAAATGAAGGCTGAGGGTGAGGCTTCACATTACAACTGAACCAGGCTAATAGGTCACTGCTGCCAAAAAAGGGGGGGCCCCATTTTCACCTTTCTTTCATTCCTTACCTTTCACTGCTGGCAAAACAAATCTTGCCCCTCCTGCACAGCAGCTCTGATGCGAGCCTGAACCTGGTGAACAGGTTCAGCTCTCTGTCCCAGGAGAAAACAATTCACTTTTTTATGGTTTTGGGCAAGTCAGCTTTCTGAAAGCTGAACAAGCTGTATGCACAAGGCAAGGAATATGGCCACAGAGCCAGGAGCAAAGCATGATCACTCCTGTTAGGAGGAGCAAGTGGTTAGATCGGTTCGGCCACAGCAAGAAAATCCATCCTTACCCATGTGAAACTGCAGTTCCATCCAACAAGGATACTGGTCAGCACAAAACAAGGGGCCTAGCTGAAAAACCTGCAACAGAGGCATTTGCTAATAATCTTAAAATAGGTAGTTCTACCTATTATCAAGGTCTCCTTATCAATAGCATTTATGAAGGTAGCCATGTAGATAAAAAACTAAAACTGAGCAGACCCATACTAGACAGAAATACGACAGGTACTGCAGGATTTCCAATAATAATCCACCCTATTTCTAAATTGGACTCTGATATTATCAAACAAGATGGCTGCCTTCATCACTATGCTAAAGAAATGTCTGTTTTCATTACAAACTTAACAGTTAGTTTCAGGGTGCATTTTTCTTTCCCCATTAGCTTCTATATCATCAGATGAACAAAAATAATGCATTTTTTTGATTAAAAAAAAACCACCAAGCCCATAGTAACTCCACTGTCTTTATTTCTCTCCACCTCCTCTGCTCAATTACTAGAAGCAATTTACAGACAATAAATGTAACTTCACAGCTGCCTGTATGAAGTATTCCCTTCATTTTATAGATGAGGTTACAGGCTATACAGAAATTAATATCAGCGAGGTCTACTTCAAAGCTGGATAAGCAAGAGGAACAGATGCACTCTTAAAGAATACAGATCATGACTGTACTCTAGTAAAACCAGTAATAAAGAATTAAGAATGTTGCCAGTTGGATATAAATTCTTTGAATGTATCTGCTTAAACACAGTAACAAACAAAAGCTTGCTTTGAGGTTTTGTTTGGGTTTATTCTGTTATTATTAGGAACAACATTATGAGATTTCAGATTTACCGCTCACAGACCAAACGTGCTTGCTTTACTAGCAAACGTGCTGAACTGCTCACTGCATGGACTCAAAGAGGGCCTCCTCCCAGCTGCTGCATGATCACCAGGAATCTGCAGTTAGAAACTCGGTACATAATTTGAATCGATGCAGATAAGCAAGCCAGGAGAGAGTCCAGTGTTTCCTGACACAGCCTCATGGCCTTTGGCAGGGCTAGGAGGAGCAAGAACCTACGTCTGTTGTTAGAATTGCCAGCCGTGGCTATGAAAAAAGCACTGGGAGTAGCAACACTAAAGTGGAAAAAAAAATCCAAAGGTGCAGTTTTGTGCAGGCACTCTTCTGATGATAACTGCTCCTTAAGGCTTAATAAAAATGCATAGCCAACTTGTCTTCTTCCACACATTATCAGAGCTCAGAAATAGCACCTGAGTCTAGTTATATAACTCAGCAGGCACAGCTTCTCTTAGGAAGCAACCACCACTGGCATACAGGTACTCCAAAGGCTGAGTCATGTGAACAGGCCCTTCAAGGAAAAATAATCCTATTAAGAATTGGTGTGTTGAAGGCAAGTGTCAATTTTGGCACTCCCTAATTACACTGCTTCCACTCCATCCATTTTCTACCAATCCTAACACCTGTAGGTGAGTAAACTCACCACATCCCTCCAACAATCCCCAAGGTCCTTTCTTGATACTATCCCCCCTTTAGTCAGCAACTGCCTGTCATTGCCCATGTTTCCTTTTCCCTGACTAACACAAACTAGTATCTGAGCAATAACAGAGCTTGAAAAACTAAATTAGGATTTAGGCCTTCCTTTCTAGCCAGGCATGCTTACACCAACAGGGCATTGTGTGTTCTCTGCTATGACTCTCTTGAAACCCAAAGCCATTTCACACACACATCAAAAACCAGGTAAGCTTCAAGAGGAGCCCAAAGTCCAAACACACCACCAAAGGATGCAGACTAGTAAAATTTCCCACGTGGGGGGAGCCAGTAAACACCATCCCAGAAATGTTCCATTTTCTGCATTTCCACTGCAGCGAGTGCCGATGTTTGTGCCCGCTGCCAGTTGTGCCCTTGTCACTCAAGCCTGCAATGGTGTCACACCCAGCAGATGCAGCTGCTGCAGGAAGCGCCTGCCCAGCACGCAGCAGTCCCTGCACAGAGCACCCAACCCACGCTCCCCCTTCCAGGCAAGGGCTGGGGTCTTCACGCCAACCCAAGCCCCAAAACCTCTCAAGAGTTGCACAACATCAGCAGGAGGAGAGGTGACCTACTGGGCTTGAGCAGGTACTCCTGAGATTTTAACTGGCACCCCAAAGTAATCAGCAACTCTGCAGGCATCCAGAACTTGACTCTAACCACAGCTCTAGTCCAGCAGCCCCCATCCCGTTCACCTGAGGACAGGCTACAGCACTCTCCCCTCTCCTAAATTCTTCCAAAAGGGATGGACTGGGAAAGAAACCAGGGGCTTAGGTTGAGAATTTTGAGACTGGTAGATCTGTTCTGGAAACTGATCCACTGATATTTTTCTAATATAAGGAACATATAAAATGCCTAGAATTTGATATCTGCTTTTTAATTAAATTGAAATAAGTAAATCACAGCCTGTTGCCATGGAGAAAGAACAGACACAGCCTCTTGACTCCAGGGCAGGATCAAGCAGGAGAGGCAGACTAGGCTGTGAAATTAAAAACACCTATTTTAAAGCAAATGGTCTCGATAATTAGCAAAAAATGTGGCATAGGGAAATAATATAACCATATGGCAGGAAGTGGTTTTCAAGGTGAACTACAAAGCTGTTTCAAAAAATTAATAAACTGCTGGAGCTGCTGGGTCACCCACAGAATCATATATGCAGGATTAAACGTGATTTGAAAAATACGCCAAAAAATAGCAATTAGCTCTTCTGTCACTTTCGTGCCTATAGCCTGCATCCGTGTCTGTTCTTATTTTTAGGGACTTGTTTCAAGCTATTAATGTTTGCACCTATTTGCAGCTACCAGAAAGCCATCAAACTCAGATGTTTTCAAAAGCCTTGCAGTTCACCCTGAAGCTAGAACCAAGTTTCTGGAATATAAAACCTTTTATCTCTTACTCAGTGTCATTACACAATCCTGGTCAGGTCATCAGACACTAATAATCATTCCTGAATCTGTGCATCCTTGTTATGACTTCCATGACAAAGTGACTTTGGAGGGAATTTACCCTCCCCACACCCGTGTGCTCAGAGAGAGTCAAAAGGTAATGCTGGTCTGTTAGCAGGAGGCAGTGCATCCGAGTTTGCCTGGTGGACAAGAGCCTTGCATGTTCCCTTCCCAGTTTGTCCAGAGCACGGGACATCAAAATATTCCACCCCTTTTAAGACACTTCAGCTCTGCTCGGATCTCAAAGGGCCACAGCAAGGCAACTCCCTCATCACCTTTTTGAGCCCTGTCAGGGCAAATCTGAGCAAGACTGCCTAACACTTTCCAGCGAGCATGTGGCCTAAGTGCATTAAATCCATAGTAGCTTAAAATACTTGAAATAAATTGTACCTGATGACTCAGTTTCAAAAATGTGCTGTACATTTTTTTGAAGGGAAGGGACAGAAAAACTAACTTTTGCTTCAAACCTCCCATCCACTCTAAGAGAAAAAGCCAACCTTTCCTCCTATTTCATGAAGACACAAGTTGTCAGCCACAATTGTTTAGTCTTCCACGGCAGCTAATGACCCACATGAAACAAATTCTCAGGGTCCCAGATCAGACCCTTGTGACACAGATAGTTGGTTACATTAAAAACCAGTCACATTCTCAGCCCTCAGCAGCATAACTCTGTTTTCCACCATGACCATGAAACATCCGCAAAGGGAGGGGAACTGGGATTGAAATCTTGGGAAAAGGAGGAGTTGTGGGAAAACGCACAATTAAAATCAGTATTGTCTGCTTTCACAGTTTTGCCCATTTTTGGAACATTTGCTGCTTTAACTGAAACACAACATAAAAGAGTTTTTGGCTTTCATTAAAAATAAACTCCAGGTCCAAGTCTGCATGAAGACAGGCATAAACTTGCAAATCTGGTTTACCCTGAAGGACACCAATTCCTTAAAAACGCTGGGGTAAGGGCAGCACAGGTGGGTTAATTGACAGTTTTTGAACAGTCGAGGCTAACAGCAGGATCTGCCCAACCTCTTTGCCCATGCACCCCATTTCTTTTCAAACCCTGCAGCGAGAAGAGCTGTGAAACACCTCAGGACACATCAGCTGCACTGGAAGGTGCTACACACCCTTGGCTTCCCCACTCCTCACCACCTTCCCTGGCGTGCCATCAGTTTTCTACTGCTTGAACCATAATCCTGCACTACTACTGGAACACAAAGGGCTTTGCCAGAAACTGTTTCTGCCCTCACAGGCACCTGGCACATAGAGGGCAGCAGGTGGCTTGTTTCTCCTTATATCATAGCTCTACTTATGTTTAATTTTGATTTAAAGAGAAAAGATTTAACACAACTATCAAGGCTGGCCAAGCATCTCCCTCTGTGGTTTCTTCTCCATCCACACAAGCCAAGATAACCATGCAGAGGAAGACTCCTTCCCAGGGACACTCCCAGCTGGACAGAGCCAGGGTTTAGGGGTGCCTCTGTTAAAACTCAAGCCAGAGGCCGCCTGGCATATGAAGGAAGATGCTAACCATTCCCAGGAGAGATTCTTTTCATAACACAGGATATAAGGTCTCAAGCCAAAAATAAAATTTAAAAAACAAACAAAACCAAACCAAAAAACCCACACCATCCCTCACACTGTTCCCTTCAACAGCATTGCACGGAACCATACACACACAGAGAGGCCAAGGACTCTGCCCAGGCTGTGCACAGCTCCTCATCCTCATCACTCGTGCCACTCTGCCAGCCCCCTGCAAGCCCCTTCTGCACCCCCGGCCATCCTCCCCAGGACCCCCAGCGCCCCCCCACAAGCTTCTCCTGACATCTATGCCCCCAGCGCTCCTTCAAGCACCACGCTCTCCACATCCACACGCAGCAAAACCCGGCGAGGGGGCTTCCCAGAGCAGCAGAGGCTTCAGACGCCAGCCCCGCTGGGGTGTTTCCCGCCGGCGGTGCGGCTCCGGGGCTCCCAGCGGGAGTTTCCAGCCCTAACCCTCGCGGCCCGAGGAGCGTGTGGCACACGTGCGCGCCCGCCACTGTCAACAACTTCCAGCCGCTCTCCCACTGGGCAAGTCCCGGTGGGCGAGGGGCTGCCTACCACCGCCAGCAGTCATCTGGCTTGGGAAAAGCAGCTCGTAAGCAAAACAGCGCTTTAACAAAAATAAAGATCACCTCAATATTATCCTTAACAGCCGGAAAGGTCACGACGTGGAGGATCATACCGGGGGGAGGGGAGGGAGACGGGTGAGGGGAGGGGAAGGAGGGGGATGGCAATGCACAAACCCCCACGGTTTTAACTATTTGATCGCCGTAAAACATGAGATAACATGAAGGAACTGGAGATCAACGAGACGGACAGAGCCCCTCGCGCGGGGACTGCCCGGCTGCCCGAGCCCCCGCCCGCCCTTTACACGTGGGAAGGCGGCGGAGGGACCCGGGGAGGGCGGTGGAAAACAAGTAACACCCCCAGCGAACGCCGCACACGCCGGGGCCACACACACGCCCCGCGCCGCCGCTTACCTGTGCGGGCCGGCGGCCCTCAGGGTCCCATGGCAGCCCCGTCCCGCCCCGCCCCGCCCCGTCCCGTGGCGGGCACAGGAGCTCCCGAGCCTTTGTTGCGCTGAGGGGAACGGGAACGGGAGCGGGTCCTGTCAGCTCATGTGACGCGGCGGGCTCGGGCTCGGTCTCCGCTGCTCCTCCTCGCTGCTCTCCCCTGCCCGCCCTCCGCCGGCGCTCAGCGCAGGCCCCGCAGCCGGGCGCGGGTCTCAGGCCCGACTGGCTGCTGGCGGAGCGGCGGCGGCGGGGGAGGAGGAGCCGGCGGCGGG
>VZRZ01003090.1:179935-208551 GCA_013398175.1 Climacteris rufus
GGTGACACGGACCCCGGGCACTGGCTCTGTGCCCCTCCTGAGGCTGCCGGTGGTGCACTTGGGGGCCCTGATGCACAGGCCTGGGCCTGCCGCAGCAGTCAGGAAAGTAAATAAAAACGTAATTATGTGCTTTCTAGTTGGGGCTTGCAATAAAAGAGAGGAAAACCCCTCGTTTTCTTGAGAAGAGATCTGAGAAACAGCAGTACTGGGTCAGATCAGCATCCTGTCTTCGAGAGGGCTGAACAGACAAACCCCAGTAATCAGCTACAAAAAACAGACCATGATGCTGCCCCAGAAGACTCCCCCATGACCCTGATCCTGTGGTCAGGCACTTCTCAGTAGCTGGGGTCTTCATATTTAACAGCTCCCAAAGGATTTTTAAAAATACATTCAGTATTTTTGGGTTTGAACCATGTGAAATGTTCGTGTCTTCTATGTCACACACCAAGCATCCAGCTTTCTTCTTCAGACAGCATTTAGTCATCTCCTTTTGTTTGCCAAGCTCTAAGTAGGGGGCAGAGAGAGATCATGTTCCTGCAGATCTTTAATACCCCAATATGCCATTTTTCTTCCCAATCCAAGACTGAAAAATAACACCAAGCCAGGCCTTGTATGGGAAACACAGGTGACATTTCTATCAAAAATGCAGACAGCTCAGAAAACCTCAGACTCCATCAAATACACCCAAACATTCAATGAGATGCTTCCCCACTGTCCCAAAACTGCTCATACACTGGCATCAGCTTCCTAGACACCACAAGTGACACTAAAAAATGCTACCCCGCAAGAACCTGCAGACCATCAAACTTTCTCTATAAAGCAGATGTGAAAGACCAGCAGCCATCCTCAACACAACAAAAAGCTGAGATTCAGCCAGCCCTGCAGATATTGTTATACCTGCTCTGAGGGGAATGCTGGTGATCTGCATTATCCACGAAGGTCACTCTTCACTACAAATTTACTACAATAAAGATATGACAGCAACAACAGCAATTTCAAAAAATCATTTTTCAAGGAATCAAGGTTGATTTGGTGTTTGTCTAATGCTATCAAAATTAACAGGGACTGGCAAAGACTCTGACCACATTCACTTTCTGCCAATCTGTTTTTCTGCTTGTTATTTTACAGTCTCTACTGTAGCATTCTCTCCTGCAGCCACGTGCTTCTGATAGTGATAATGCTGCACACTAAAATCCATGCATAAAATAATCTCTTAAATTTCTGGCTCTGAAAGGTTTTTTTCCCCGTGTCTTTCCTCCAAACCTTTGGGCTCTCCCTTTTGCAACTCCTTACAGGAAGCAAATCCACAGATGCAAACGTAAGAAACAGAATCAGATACCACCAGAGCATCAAATATGAAATACATCAGTACCACTCCACAGACAGCATAATCAATGTCCTTCCTCCCATAGCAAATCTGCCAAAATTCTTTGTTCCTGCAAGTACTTGTCCCAAATCTCTACAGTTCATCACTTCATGCATCACATGAGATACCCCCCCAGAAACCATGTGAATGAAATTAAATAATTGCTCTTAGAATGAGTGCATACAGTCAGCCAGTAAAGGACATTAGGGGAGTATTTGTCAGATAGCAACAACTTGACCGTCTCAATCCTTTCCCCAAAAGAGACCTACAAAACCTTCCCAAAAGCTAAAGCTTGGCATTAAAATTTATAATCCCTCAGTACCGAAGCTATGGATTTAAGGGGGATGTTGCCTCCCTAGCCCATTACAGCCTCCCTGCTGACCTCTCCTTTGTTGCCAGCACAAACAACCCTTTCTCACTAGTGGTCCATCAGAGAACCAGCAGCCTGTCAGTCACTGCTGCTCACGCCTTTTTCCACTTCATAGGTGCTCCTTCTTTTTTTCCTGAAGTGGTCCAATTGATTAATATAATTAGATTAAACTAAGAGCAATTGCATCTAACCTGTAGTTGGCTTAAACATTTCTGCTTTCTGTCAGATCTGATAAAAAGACCCCGAGCCTAAAAGCTTGTTTGCTTTTTCTAGCTCTCACTTGATCTAATACAAGATATTACCTTTCACCACAAAACTTGCTTCCCTAGGATCTTTAGACCATCATGGCTACAATACCACTTTTAATGCCTTGCCTTAACTGATTCTTCCATATTCTCTTATCTATGAAGTAGAATATGATAAAATGTATGCCCTTCTGTATCAGTTCTTACACTGTTTTCATAAACATAATATCCAAATACCTTCTAGGACTGCATTAGCTGATCTGACTACCATCTGTCATATGAAGGGTTTTTCTTTTTATTTTTCTTGTTCTCTCCCCAGGAAGAAAATGATGCATGGAGCAAAGTTTTGGTTTTGTGATGGTTTCATCCCCTTTCCTCTATTTGTGTTGCTCTGTGTTTATACCATAGAAAATGAGGACAATGGCAGTTTCTGTGATAGATAGACCTTATTTCCCAAGGAAGCTAATTTCAGAGTGTTGTACCACCCATAGAAATAGTCTCCGGCACAAGGCAACATTTTACTATGTCATTCCCCACCAAAGAAAAGCTAATCCATATTCTTGACATTTGGGACAGAAACTTCCTAAGGAAAGAACAGCATTTTCCCTTCTCCAGAAAAAGAGTTTCAACCTGTGATCCTCAGTATGCAATGTTCAAACAGATTGTGGCACATTATTAACATACAGGCCAGAGCTCTATACGGTTATAAATAGGAAAATCTGGAAACCAAAAAGAGTAACATGCCTTTTAATTGCTCTGAGGCAGATTATCATAGGACAGCTTGGAAGGGAAATGGTGGAGACAGACTATTTCATGCTAAAAAAAATAGAGGGAATTTACTTATGTGTAAGGAATCACACTGCTGTTCCTCAAAGAGGAACCCTGAATGATCCCACGTGTCTACAAAGGCAGTAGGTACAACATACGAGCTACTGAAAGACAGAAACTGAGGTGAAGAGAGGAATCATCTGTGCTCAAGCACTGAAAGCAGAAATACCAGGAGACCTCGGGGAGACAGTAGACAGCAGATTTAATATGTTTTTGCAATGTGATATGGCAGCAAAAATCATGCAGTTAATTTAATTTGGGGTTGTAAAGGCAGAGACCTCTTCTCAGAGATATAGGCAATAGTCCCATTTTTTAATATAGTGGTGAGACCGCAGTTCGAAGACATGTTTAGTTCTGGACAACGCCGTGCTAGATAGATGTCAACAACTTGGAGGGAAATAAAAAAAGAGGAACATAAAAAGCTGGAAGGGATTACAGCATGTGTAGGTTGGCCAAATAACAACTGTGAGGAGCATCACGGGAATTGCACATGAGAACTTCAGGGGTACAGCAGCACCAGGGAGTAAGAAAGGCTGTTTAGGGCTGTCTGAGTATAAATGGTATAAATCTAAAGTAAATTAAGCAAAGGAAACATTAATCTACGAGACTGCAAAACAGCATCCCACAGGAGCTCCCATCACTTGATTCACACAAGCCTATGGAGCAAAGCATACAAGAAACCACTAAAGAAACCCTGACTGCAGGAAGGGATTACATGAGGACAATATGGCTTTGGGACCCTTTAACTGCCCACTGACTGGGACATCTGCAGAGCAATAAGTCTCAGCCCAGTACATGGAAATTTCCCTTCTCCACACCATTGCTGGAGATGCTTGTAGACCAAAATAACCATGCAGGTAGACATGGATGGAGTCTTGTATTCAGAGAGGTTGCAGGGGGGGGGAAGATATTGTCAGAATTGGTCCCTTTATCACTATGATTTCCTTGAGATGTCATTGGCTCATCATCTGGAAAGAACACTGATAATATTTTAATATATGTTCACTTGGATTACACAGACCCTTGAGTAGATGTCTTGGACAGCACTTACCTCTTCCAAGAAGTCTGTGGCATCCAGATACAGCAGTTAATTGGAATGAAAAAAAATCAGAGACTTTAATATTCCATAATTAGAGGGATGAGACCAAGATAGGATCTAACGTAGGAAAGCTTGTACCCGTAACACCTTTACATCACATTGTGCCATCGTATATTCTGGCCTGCCTGTCATACAGAAAAGGAGACCTGACAGTATAATATGTTGCTCCCAAGCAGGGGCTGATACACCATGTTGCTGCTCAGCCTGCATATGCCACACACTCACTGCTGAGGAAAAAAAAAGAAAGGAAAAAAAAAACCAAACAATTTTATAAATGTTCTATAGGGAGTTTGAATGTCTTTTTTTTATTTGGTCTATATTTTTTTTACATCACCCCTTAGGGAGGCATCCTAAGGCAGTGATCCTTATCAGTCCAACCATACACAAAGCACACAAAGGTATAGTCCCCCACAACCAGTGACCTTAAATTGCCTTTCTCTACATAGAAATGTCATGATCTTCATGAAGGAAACCTTTCTGCTCATTTCCTTAAATAAAAAACATGGCCTAACATGCACAAACATACAAAAAATGTAAGTGTATTAATATTTGATTTTGAGATAGTCTTGTAAAGAATTGCTGAAGCATATGCTAAAATTAATTAATCACCCCCTGTAGTTTATCACAAACCTTTGACTGTTTCGTTTGCTCTCTGCTTAATGGCCCATCTTTCTCAGGACAACATATGTTACAAACCTCACTGTAATTTCATGCTCTTACCTTGCAGACTATGCTTTAGGAAAAAAAAAAAAAAAAGAGAGAGAAAAAAGACGCATTTTCTCCTTTCTTTTAAATGTAGCTCTTGTCTAAGTGCCTGGACAGGCCCTGTCAGCTCTGAAAATTCAAGATTAATCAAGCAATTAAGAATTGATATCTAGTGACTTATCATGACTGGAAATAAGAGATGCTGCATTCATTTTAGCTCTGCAAGAACCCAAAATAGCTAACCTGATTTTTATGGACAGCAAGATGATTTTATATCTTTTGGGGAGAAGAGTTATTCCTTCTATTAAAGTGGTTCTTTCAGAACCCCCATCTACGTTTTGCACAGTCCTTCACAAAGGGCCAGTCTGTACAGAGGGCCATGCTGGAAGAGCTGCTGTACTTCAGGTTCACACCCTGTCTTTACCTGAATGAGTCTGAAAGTGTACAGAAATCCCAAGAGCAGGAGCCAAAATTAAGATTTGCTTTCTCTCCCCCATGTGCCAGCACAACGCTACACTGCTTGAATAAACAACCCAGCTGAGCAGGAATTACATCACCTCAAACGTGTAGTTTCCTTTAAACATTAAAAAGAATGGCAAGCATTTCCATTCATGCAATTATCAGCATTATCACCTCTCCTCACACCTCCTTCTCTGGCATGTAATCATTGTGTTGGTAGGGACTTCCCTGCCTTCCTTCCTTGTAAGTGGAGAGAGCCTTTGCAACTCACCTGCAGCCATTTGCTTTCCTCTCCATGAGCTCAGAACTTCTTCAGCAATCAGGAAGACTTTTTGGGTTGGATGAGCAACAACTCAGCACATTCCCTCTGTAAACATTTACTTGGGGAATTATAGCATACATATTTGGGCTTTCTATAGTAATCTGGATCTGATGAGTTTTCCTTATTGACAAAATGGTGGATTACTCCTCTCCATGAAAGGATGGAGTAACTTCTTCTGCAGCTTTGCTACCTCAGCAAACAGACCTCAGCTAGGCACATGTGAGTCTGATTGATACCTGCATGAGAAATCAAAAATGAAAAGCAAAGTGCTGCAGAACCCTGTGCTGGTGACTCATGAAGAAACTTTTTTCTCCCCTAAACTACAAGTAATTCAACACCTCATACCCAGCTCCTTCCTGGACAACCTTATACAAGTAAGAGCATAGAAACCTGAATTCTGTTCCAAACTTCACCTCTGATGCTCTGCAATTTTGGAAAAGTCATCTAAGCTCCTGAGTCTCCATTTTTTCCATGCATGAAGCTGAAGTGACATACTGAGCCTTGCAAGAACTTCTGAAACCTTTGATTTTAATAGCACGTGTCAGTGCCAAAAGCACCATTATAGGCATTACAGCACTAATTCTCTCACAAGGGAGGGAAGCTCACTGTGCCATAGGTATTTTGGATACAATTATTACCCCTGGAAGCGCTCAGATATCATTGCACAAAATTGTAGGCAGATGAATCTCTCAGATGGGATAGAAACCAGAGGCCCTGACAGGTTATTAAAAGACAGAACGTTTTGAAGAAGCCCATATGCTAGCTTTTTCATGTTCACCCTGTTCCAATTTGGATAATTACGTTCTGCCTCCTTAAAGCAGGGTGGCTGACCTGCCTGGCCCTACCAGCTGTATATCCAAATCTTCACGTGGCCCGGAGCGATACAACACAATCCACATATTTCAAAAAGCTCCTCCTTCAAAGAGGAGCTCTAGGAGAGGTTCACTGGCTAGTGAGAAAGATTTCCTCCTGCAACGGGAGCCCTCCCTTCCCCTTGAAACAGTCCCTGCCTCAGAAGCTGACAGCTTCTCCTCCCGAGTCACTCTGCACAGGAACCTGCCTGGTGTTGTCCAAGCACCATCACGCTTTGTCCCCGGGTTGCTGTGTAGTTGCAGTTCTGTAGTGCACAGAGGCTGTGAACCTTGAAGATCCACAGCTCCCAACACATTCCAACAGTTTACAGGCCTGGTTATTAATAGTGACGGACCTAGTAACATACTAGTTACAAATAGTAACCTGCATTTCTACTTTATCATTAACAAAGAAAAACCTTTCATCCCTTGCAGTAAATGCAAACTGGCTTGCCCTAGAATCAAGCAAGAGAAGACACTGAAGGTTCACGTTCTCCTCTCCTCTTGGAGATCACTGTGCTCTCTGAGCTTCTCTTTTTTCTTTATAAGCTCTCAATGATACTTCACTTGCATATCAAATCTTGACCACCACAGAATCCCAAAATACAGAAAGAGCAGTATCTGAGCCTTCATCAGCTTCCTGACATAGTAAAGAAGAGAAGAAGCAGATGGTGCAAAGGATTTTTTTTCACCATGAACACAGTAAATTTTCCCAAACCCAAGATAAGATGCCATTTCCAAATGGTGAAAGAAAGTGGTGGCAGCTCTAAGCATCCCCCAACATCTGGCCAATTTTGCATTTCAGATGCCACTCTGACCCAGTGATGGTGTCAGCAGCCACCCTCCTGTCGCTCGCATGGGCAGCCCTGTGCCAAGATGTTGGTGTCTGATGAAGCGGTTGCTCCAGACATCATGGATGCAAAAGAGGGAAACCTGTCCTGTCCCCATCTCTTCACAGGCGCTGGTGGCACCTGGGCCATGGTGCAGAGCTGTGAGGAGTGTCACAGTCACAAGCCCCAGGGGCAGAGGACAGTCATGGCTGGGGATGTTCTGCATGGCTGTAGCTGCCTGCCCCCGGGGAGTCTATGGTCTGGGGGTTACCAGGGAAGCTGGCGGGGGATGTGGGCATGCAGGGGACAGGAAAGAGAGCAGAGAGGACCTAGGGCACCATCTGGTGGCTTCACTCACTGCCTTTCCTAAATCCTTGTCTCACAGGGTCATAACATTGCATGGCCAAGGGCTGAAGAAACACCAAGTCTTTCCAAGAGAAGCCCAGCTGGAACAAGAGACCCCTGCCCTCGGCGCAGACTCGCACACCCTTAGGGCACTGCTGGCTGGGACAGTGGTGCTAACCAGAGCTGTGGTAACCATTTCTCTTGGGTGATGTTCAGTCAAGCACTTCCCTTCATAAAGAACCAGCCCTAGCTGGGTATTTAGAGATGAATTGCAGTAGACACCCCTGAAAAGGCTAAAGAAGAGAAGACAGACACAATGAAGGAGAACACCTCAGACATGTTTCATTGGCGTTATCCACCACAGTAAGGTCGTCTACAGATAAAGGCAAAATATAGTTCGCACTGTTTCATATGACAAAACAGTACCCATGCAAGAGCTTGTCCTCTGCAGAAAAGGATCAAACCCATGAACCACTCAAGTGCACCCTGGTTTTTGCCTTCTCAAATTAGGATTTGCTGTAAAGCATTGCAAAGGAGTCGATTTAAATGGAATAGACGACCTCAATGTCACCAACACCCTTTGCAGCAGTGCCACCTAAGACTGACGATGATCACTGTGAGACACTGCATCTCTCAGGACCAAAGGTGAAGAAGGCAAAGGATCCCATTGCTACCACAGCACCTCCTTCAGAAGAAGGCATGCAGTGCATTTCCACCTCACACCACTGCTTTGATAACAGGTCTCCCCTGAAATCCTGTCAATAGAAAAGGATAATTCAACACCTGAGAAGTGGTTATACCACTACAACCAGGGAGCCTGCTCTATGCATAACAGCACCATGCAGGTGAAAGCAAGTGGAAGCTGAGGCCCTTAGAGATAGAGTTTTTAAGAGGAATCCATTCTCAGCACTGTTTAAAGCAAAATGTGTAGGGTGAACACAATAAGCCAATGACCGCATCTCACATTTGTGGAGTTGGGGAAAAGGATCCATAATTTCCTTTTTTTTTTTTAACAATTGCCTAACACTTAGAAATGAACTCATTTCCTCTCGCTAGTCATACTCATTTTGTGCACCTATTCTCATGGGCCATAGAGCCAGGTAAGACAAAAAGACCAAATGACAACAAAAAGATCAAATGACTGCCTTTTCCCTGAACAAATCTCTGCTACAAAGTAGCTATACCAATATTATATAAATTATATTTCCTAGTCTCTTCTACCTGTGCCTGCAGGCATTTCCTCATACCACCTTGGAAAACTCCATACCATTTAAAAACATCCCTGCTCTCACAGCCTTCTGCTTTATGCTTTTCTCTCTCACACACGCTGCTGCTGCTGTGGCTGCCCATGGTGCATGATGCTAAAGAAGTGATCTTAGATTGTGGCTACATAGCTTTAAAGTTCCTTTTTCTCATGCGGCAGCCTTTTAGCTTTCCTCACAGGGCCGACCCAAAAGCCATTGAAATCAACACAGCGACTCCCACCCCGCCTCAAGGCTTGGCACACAGCCCAAATCCCCACACTTGCCAGTGTTTCTTGGAAATTTTTACTTTTTCACTTAATCGATCAGAACCCGGCGTGATTCTTCCTGTACTTCAGCACTGACTGTTCTAGAATAGCATTTTCCATTCCAAATACTGTTCTTTCTCTCATGTTTCATTTTAAACAGCTTCAGCTATTTAATATATAGACTTGTTCAGGCATAAATGTAAGAAACATGCTATTTAAAAAGGTAACAGAAACACAAAACAAATCAACTCTCTGCAAAACGAGATCATTGCCAGGAAATTTCCAGTAGCACCCAGTATTTTTAGCATTTATAAAATTTAAAAAACAAAGCATAAAACCTAAGCATCATTATTTTTTGAAAGTTTTTACTTTTCATCTAATCCACCAGCTTCTGCTGAATATTTTATTGCCATACTGCAACATATTTATAATTAATCTCATAATTTCTTCAAATTTGTTAAGGAATTGTTATACCTGTACAATCCTCTGTAAATTCATCTGAACACAATTTTTTCCTGATCATATTAGTAAAATCTAAAACTTTTTACTTCAATAATATTTATTTGCAATTGTTGTGATCACTTAACAAATTATAAACCAGTCTAATAAGCCATGCTGTCTATTCATTGCTTTTTCTGAAATGAATTCCTCAGCACTGGGAAGAGAAAAGGCATTTTTCTGTGGTTAAAGAAAGTCCAAATTGCATGTTTGAAATCTCTTCTAATAAAAAGAGCAAAGCAATAAGCGGATTATCTCTTTAAACATAGTATAGGAAGGTTGGAGGCCCCCGAGACATTTTCCATAGCCTCTATCTCTGATACATAGCAACATTATCTTCAGCTAGAGAGGGTCCTATGACCCTGGAGCTCAATTTTAATTTGATCTTCTTCTTTAAAGAGGTTTCCACGATTCCTCTCAAGTTATGCTGCATATTCTTATTTTGGGTTCGTTTTGTTAGGTTGTTATTTTGTTGTTGTTTTTTAATCTGAGATAAAACAGCCTCAGCTTTTTGATCCACTGGTTTGATCATGTTATATGGATATTTAATGTAACTTCTTCCCTATCAGAACCAGAATATGCATCAGCACAAACGCATAGCAAGTTCTAGCTGACAGGGGAGAGAAGAAGTCAGATAGAAATTTCACATTTAGGGCCTCCCTCCTCCTTCCTCCAGTCGTTCTAAGTTCCAGAACGGGTCTCCCTGGCCAATAATGTATGGGAGCAGGGTAAAGGAGCTTTATACTCCTTATAGCAGCCAGCTGAAACAAACACAAACCTATTGGTCTTGGTGAGGCAGAGGTACCACGTCTGCTCCCACGGCGGCTCGAAATCCTGAGTGATAACAATGCCCATTGCCAAGAAGACCAGGAAATTGGGGAGCTCAGCTTGAACTTCTCTGGGCTGGAACGTGGCCCCAGACCCTCCGGGTTTACACAGCCCCACCAAAGGAGTTTCCTCAAGTTCCCACCTCCTTGTTCCTCTTGTTCTGGAACGGGCACTGCCACTGAGACATTGTCAGGAAGGGATATTTTCTCTGTGTTCTTTTCTCTGCCTTCATCTCTGTCAGGGCATGCAGCCTCACTGGATGATAGTGCAGAAGGGGAAGCATTTACTTGGAGGCACTGATTTGAGTCGCCCGAGTAAGGTCACAGCAGGCATCTGTGACTACTTGATGGGATTAGCAGATTATGAGAAAGCATGTTTGCTGTGGGGTTCCCGAGAAAGGAAAAATGGGCACGTGGATTGCTTGCATCTGGTTAAACTATGCATGAAGTCCTGATGGCCATTTCAGGAAAGCCACAAGCACAGGATCAGATGGACCGCTGCAGGTCAGGATTGTAACATCAAGCTAGCAAGCAGGGAGGTCTCTGGATTGTCCTATCACTTGCAGAGGATGGAGAGTTAAGTATTTCAGCCGGGACAGGTGAGAGAAACCTTCACAGATTGCCCATTCCCGAGATAAGTGCTTGACAAAAGCAGCTTTTCTTTTGCATCAAACAGCTATGCTGCAAAATAGCTTTGCTGCATCAATGCAGACTGAGCCCCGAGGGACTTTAGCAGATACATTCTGTTGTTAATGAAGGGCAGTTTAGAAGGAGCCAGGGGTTCACAATTCCCTCGTGGTTGTGCTCTGAAGTCACTGTGGATCTCTGCATGTATCTGCATCTCATCTGGGATGTAAGAGAGTAGCTCTGCCATACGGAAAGATGTCTGTCCACATAGGGTCAGATATCTTCCCTGTTAGATATTCTCATACAGTGTATCAGAGGATTCTTCTAGAGTTCCTTGCTTCTTAGGTGTCTGCAGAATGATGAAAAGGAGAAAAAATAAATGGAGGAAAATTATTCAAAAGATGATGAATTAATTCTTAATAAGCAGACACTGACATTTGTTCTGTTAGCAATGGCTATAAGTGATCTGCTGAAACAGAAGCCACTACAATGAGAAACGTTGCTCCACCAGAGACGAACGTGACTAATCCAGCCCAAGGGATAAAGATGCCTCCTTTACTAGTCACTCTTCCCAAAAAAAACTGTCAGACAGGGAGGGGAGGGAAAATTGGACTCAGTAAGAAAATAAATCACTTTGGATTCTGTGAAGGAGGAATTCCCTGACCTCTTCAATCCTGTTTCTTCAACAGTTGAGTCTATTCCTCACGACTGTTCCTTGAGTAGACGAGGTGCTGACAGACTGATATTTTAAGTGCTGTGTGGCACAGGCCTGCTGTAAGCAAGGTTACACAGCAAGTAGCTGAAATGCCACCGGCTGAACTAAGCCCTACCTACACCAGCATTTTCTCTGTTGCCACGGCCAAAGGGAAACACTACAAAAGTGCTGAGTGGAGGCACCTCCAAAGCATGCAGGATTAATCCCTCACTACCCAAACTGGCCAACGGTCCAGTGTGACAGCGTGCAAATGCTCCTTTCAGAGGCTCTCTGCCCTGCTTCCCTTTACAGCTCCCCCTCTAAGCACAGCATCCCACAGCAAGGGTTGGGTTGGACCCTCTGAAACAGAGTCAGCCACCGTTCAGCAATCTCAGCTCCCACTCACAGACCAAACCCACTGACCCACAAGTCTCACTCTTTGGGAAAACACCCCGTTGCATTCTGGCAAAGACAGCTGCAGGACAAGTGTCTCAGGTGGTCACAGCCCAGGATGACTGAGGGAAGTTGATCATGGTGCTTGCAACCACAGTGGAAAGTGCAATCAAATCCTCCTGTGCTGAGATCATGGGACCGTGCCACTCACACTTCCCTTCCTTCAGACCAGCACAAGAACTGAGGACACTTGGAAGTGTCTGCTCTTGGTGTGAGAGCTCATCCCATCCCCTCTTTGCTTTCTTCTCCTCTCTTTCTCCCACCTCTGCTTTGACCTTTACCCTGCCCTGGCCGAGACTGCCGGCACCAGACCCACTCGCAGATGCTCCTTCACTCTTGCTTTGTTGCTTTGCTGCTGCTCTGTTTTACAGACCCTCTGCGCCCCTCCAAGCAGCGGTTGAATGGTGTGGGCCACACAAAAGCAACTCAGCATAGCCCAGACAGCTCCCTGGTAGGTAAAAACCCCACACAGGCTGCATCTTGCCATCCAGACTGAATAATTTCAAAGGTTGCAGCTGGTAAAGGTATACAGAAGAATAAACAGGATCATAAAGAGGGACCCTATCCAATTAATTCAAAATGCAGCAAAACACAAATACAGAGATGCTGTCTTTTCCAGTGCATTGTGTAAGACAAGCCTATACAAAACAACTCATCCTTCCCCTCAACAATCAGGGACGTGCCACTGCTTTTGCTCCCACCAAGCATGGTGGTGCCACAGCAGTAACTGCAGGAGGACAGTGGCCATGGGACCAGACCACACGACTGTGACACAAAGGAAGCTTCTTGATTTTAGACCTTTTCCTAAAAGGGGGGAGTTGTGAAAATGTCTTGAACACCAGAAAATACCGTTCTTTATGAAACAGAGGGGTGGTGCAACGAGGGGAACTCTCCCCAACAAAGCATTAGTGAGAGGAAGCAGCAGACATTTTCCAGGAACATTTTAGAGAATGTATTTTTTCAAGCAGATAAGAGGTCTGGAAAAGAAAAGAAAAATTAAGTTCTGAGACAGGAAGGAAATGTTCCCTGGGGTGCCTGATGCAAGTTTTGTCCATATGAAACAGCTGATGCCTGTCAAAGGCAGGGTAGAAGGCTGTGTGGGCCTCTGGTCTACTTCACATGGCCCCCACAACTGATTTACATCTGCATATTCCTAGTTGCCTCTATTTTCACTATGAGTTAACTCAGTTCCCTGTCTCTCACTCATAATTCTCAGCCCAGCAAGAAAATCCAAGCCTAAAACATACCCACACTGCCTTTTCCTGAGCACCAGAGCTGACAGAGATTGTATCAGCGCAGCCTCTGCTCAGACCATCTTAGCTTCTGCTACCATGAAATGGCTCTCAAGGTGCTTAATGCTGGTTTGAGGAAAGCTGTGTTCAGGGTCTGCTGCTGGTGCACAGATTCCTTCATCCCACAGGATTTCTAAGCTGCCTAAATAATCTGGAAAGGACAATAGCAGGAACCAGCACCTGCCCAACTCTTCATGAAAGCCTGTCCTGTTCAGAGGGAGCAGCGATGCCAAACCCCTCAATGCCTTTCAGCATATGTCACCCAGCAAAGCATCTGCACAGAACCAGGAGTGCCAGAGCTGGCAGAGCTGCAGGAGCCAGCGTTCTCCCAGAAGAGGGAAGATAGGCTACACGTGCAGCTCAGCTGGCCAGTGCAGGCCACATCCCATTTATACCCCTTTTGGTGGGACTGGAGACACACTTACAGCCTACTAGGTCATGGGATTCTGTGGGGTTTCTTTCCCCATGTGCCCAGGGCATATGGGAACTTTCCAAGAACACAGCCCTGGCTCTTACCTTCCCTGGAGGATTCTTTCTGAGGGATGGGTTGTTTGTGTTGTTCTCAAGGATAGAATAGACATCAACTTGCTGCACATCCAGGCTCTGCAGACAGAAGAGAGAAGAAAGTAGGGGTCAAATAAATTACTTAGGTTTAAGACAACTAATTACCCACTGGGTTGTTCCCCATCTCATGCCTGACATTTTTTAGAAACCCCTGCCATCTCCAAAATGTTGAAGTTCCAGATCTTAACTTGGGCAAACAGAAAATCCTTTTCCCCTGAAATCCCTACAGTGCAGCTGCATCACATTCTGTTTTTTCCAGGTTTACAGGGCAGGCTTTGATGTTGCCTACCCTGTGTAAGGCAGTGGAGAAGAATGCCAATACCCCTGCCTCCCTCTGCTCCAAAATCATCCCAGAATGCAGGATAAAGACCCCTCTGCCACATGGAACAATGTTGTGCACAAGGGGACCACAGATAAGGGGCAGTGCTCTGCATCACCCAAGACTGTTTATGTGCCTGACAACCACCTCTTGTTCATGATTATTCTGGGCACACAAAGATGAGAAAAGGGGAGAGAGGCTGGGGGTCCTGAAGCACAGGAGCTGTCAAAAAAGGACACGATTTCTGTTTATTGTCTGGGGTTTTTTTTCCCAAGCCAGAACTCTCCTTTCTTCTTCGAGGGAGCAAAGAATAATAAAAAAAATCCATATGCTACCAGGCCCTCAAATATTACCATGGTCCCACACAGCTACACAGAGAAACACACACGCGCCCTACATGCATATGCACCCGTTGTCCCCCAGGTAATCGTGTCACAGGAGATGCATGTCAGTTTGAGTGATATTCCAGATCTGCCTGAAGGATCAAACATAACAATCAGGAGGACTTTTCCATGTGTGTTTCAAGGATGACAGCAGGTTGCCAAGGTGGCTGTTTCTCTGGCAACAGGAAGATGGGAGGAGCTCCGGCTGCAAGAGGGGCAGATGGTATTAGTGGAGAGAGCGAGGCGCCCTGGAACGCAGTGAGGAGGATGAGCAAAACATGGAGACTTCGTTGGGGGCTGCCAATCAGCTGAACCTTTATCATTTCAACTGGACCTGCAAACACTCAGCATCTTTAAGGGTCACGGCCAGCAGGACAGTGCTTTGAACAGGACCCGAGGATAGAGAAGCAGCACTGGGGAATGGGCCTTGGAATAAACAGGCACTCAGACATGAATTGACCACAGTGTCAATTCTGGGGAGCACCACACAGCTCCCCCATTCCTACTTCTTCTCTGGAAACAGTCAAATTATTTCACCTATCTGCTTCCTGCTCCCAAAAACCTGCTTTGCCTACACAGACATCCCCACTACTGGCATGTGCACATGTGCACACAGAAAATTTTATTTCCGCATCCTCATTTTCAATTCTCTTTGTGATGCTGACAGTGAGGCCCTCGTCCTGCATGCTGCACTTCCAGCAGCCTGGCTCCATGTTCCCTTGGCAGGTCAGGCAGCCTCTTTCACTGCTCCAGTCTGAAGCCACTTGCAAGCACAAAGGATCCTTTTGGTGTTTAATCTCCAAAAAAGATTCCCTTCCCTCCACAAGACTTCTTCCCATGGAGGCTTTTGACAATGCTGGTCCTTTGCTGGTCAGTTGGAAAGCTGGTGTCTCCAGCCACCATTTGCAAGTTAATGACTTTTACTTGGTCACTGATCACCTGCTACTGTCACAGTGAAAGCATACAGGCCGCTTTCCTCCCTGCTGACAGATGCCTTCCCATCCCTGAGCAGCCTCCTGTCTCCCTCGCACCTGGAAAAGCTCCTGTGTTCTGGAACCTGACTGCACCTGCACTGCAGGAGTTCTGTTTGCTGCTCAAAAAAACCTTGTTTGAAGTGTAAAGCAGATGAAGCAAGTCCCTCGGATTGTTATTTCCAAGCTGCTCATTAACTAAGCAGCTAAGCTGGGAATCGGAAGATACACAGGTTTGGTTCTGGCAGTGCAGTGAGGCACAGCTACTCCAGGGCTGCAGGAGGACAGAAAGGTCAAGAAAGGCAGTATTGAGAGAACAAAGTGGGTTCCCAGCTGCTCCCTTATTACCAGGGCTTTTTGCTACATCGTATGCTTTTCACTGCATACAGCCACCCCCAGGGACCACAAGGTAAACAGTGGCATCTGGAAGGGCCACTGGGGAAGGCGTTTTCTCCCAGGGATGGTTTTGCAGAAGCCGTGTTAGGACCCTTTCCACACCAGGGATGAGTCTTGCTGCCATGTAGGATAACAGAGAGCATTTAATGAGCTGCACCAGCCAGTTCCAACAGCATCTGTTATTTTGATGTCCAGTGCTGCCTTATCTTCCTTCTGCTCCCAGTTCCAGGCCTGCAAGGACACTGTGGTTCCCTGACCCAACTTTCTTCCAGACTCCAATCTCTTGCTTTCCCCCACAAATAGCACAGCTGGCATGTGCTGGCCTCCTGTCTGGTTCCCTAATCTCTGACCTCCCCCTTTATCTCATCACTCGGAGTTACTTCTCACTTGTTCTTCCTTTTTCTTTGCCTTAGATTACCCCAATGCTGATCACAGATTTCTTCCCTCCTTATGAATTAAGCACTGAATTCAACACCCACCAATGGATTTTCACAATTCACCTAGTTTCAAATGCAGTTTGCAGGGCTGGGTTTACACCATGCAGAGTCCTGACAAAATTTAGCAGTGGAGCACCAGAGTTATCTTTTAAAGGAAATCAGATTTGTCAGCTTTCTATTCCCTTCACCTCTCCTGAGGGCCCATCCAATGCAGGTTTCCATCCCAGGGTCTTGCCCTCTCTCCCCCATTACACTGTGCTCCCTGCTCTCCACCTCACAGCCCCGCTCTCACCACGTGCTGTGTTTGCAGTGGGAGTTGCTGCTTTGTGCCTGAACGATTCCCCCCCTGCAGCAGCTGCTCCACAACAGAGGAACCTGTAGTGGGAGGGCTTGTAACCCCAGCATGCAGGAGATGGTCCCAGGCTGCTAGCAGCCCTGCCAGAGGGCCAAGCCACCTGCCCTGCACACCGGGCTGGCCAGCAGCCCTGAACAGCTGGTGTGTGGTTAACAGGAAGGCTGCCTGGGCCAGGTCCATAGGGCTCCTGCAAGCACAGGGGCTCAGCCAGCTCCTGGGATTGCCTGTGCCTAAGGCTGGCTCTGCTGGCTTGCTATATTAGCCTTAGTGGAGCCTGAACAGAACAACATGATGAAACATGTAATTAAGATGGAGCTAAGGATGCATGACGAGGCCGACTGAGCGAGAAATGGATTTGATTTTTTTTTTGTCTCCTTGCAGAAATCATCCACTTCAGCAGGAAACTACCCATTTGGATTTTTATAAGCCCGAATTAAAAAGAAATTACTTGATACAAATGAAAAGGTTTATAACCTGCAACCTCCTTTACCCAAAGCACTGCCTTTCGCCCAGAATAAACATGTCACATACAATACATAGTGCTCTCTTCTAAACCACTACTCCAAAAACTAAAGCAGTACAAAATGGTCCCGTTGTCCCCCCCACCCCTGAGTGAGAATGAGAAGGGGCAGGGCCATCCTCTTGTTCATATCTGCCCCTGATGAGGTCTCCTGCCTCCTTGGCAGAGCTTTGCTCCTCTCTGTAGTACATTCTCCAGAGCTTCGCTTTGTTTAGTTTCAATGATTAATGCAGCAGAGCTCACAGGTTTTCCTTGGAGAGACTTTTCCAGCCCTTATAGACCTCACAGACAGAAAGGTTTCCTAATATTCAGGCAACATCCTTCTCTACTCACTTTCATTTTATTCCTCCTTGTTGGTCTCACAGATCACAAGGAAATAAAAACCTAACCCTTCCCTTCTTAGTGGAGCAGCCATCCCATGGGAGTAAAAAGAATCCATTTTAAATGGAGCTGGACAGGTTGTAAATGGGATTAGGAATCATGGTTACTTGAGGTAGCTGAGGTCTAGGCCTGACATTTCAGGGGAGCCACTTCAATCTTACTACCTATGACACTGCACCTACTGGGCTCAAGGAGTGGGAGCAGTTAGTATTCCCTATTTTGGGAAATGGAAAAGGACATCCTATACAATGAAAAGAGAAATGCCTAGAAAAACACTCCCTTTACTTTCTTCTTGCCCTTTTCCCCCTGCTAGCTAGTGTGCCTACTCAGGACTGCAGTGGACTGGCACCAGTGAAGGTGCCACAGCAGGAACTCTAAACAGCTGGGGGGTGTTTAGGGAAGCATGTCTCTCTGCCCCTCTCCTGAGCCATCATTCTCCAGCTGGGAAGGACATGTCCTTGAGACACTCTGCAGTACAAAGTGGGGCTGAGAGTCCCTCTTCCTTCCCAGCTGCTGGAGACCCTTCTACCTCTTCCACCAGGAACCCTCTCTGGCCCCACACTTGCTGCTCCGTGATGCTGGCAGAGGGAAGGGTGATGCCCAGCAGGGTATGTGGCAAGGCTTGGGGAGGCCATGACTGGGACCAGGATGGAGACACACACAGTCCTGAGAGGAGCTAAGCAGGGCAAGGTCACCAAGACAAGGCTGGTATGAAGGTATTGCTTATGTTTCACATCAGGATACCGGCACAGTCTGTACCATGGCAAGGAAAGGAAGGGTTGTACCATGATGTGGACAGAAGGGATGAAGGGTGATTCTGGTACTCACATCATAATCAGGAGGTGGTGGTGGTGGGCTGGCTGAAGGGAGCTGTGTTTCCACCTTCTGTCTCAGGATATTTAGCTGGGTCCTTCTAGGGCACAACACCTGCTCAGGACAAGACACCAAATGACACATTTGGAGAAAACAACACCTCCTCAAAGGTAAAATGAACACCAGTGTCATATCAAAGCCAGCTCTTTGCACATCCCCTGAATGCTTCCACAGCAAAGAGTGCTGGCAGTGTCTGTGTGCTGGCCACTTTCCTCACCACAGGCTTACATGTAGAGTGTGGTGACTTACGCTGAAGCAGTGGAAAGGAGAACTGGGCTCTGTGTGTACGTATAAAGCACTTCCACCACCGACACCTTACTGGGTGAAGGGTGTAAGTATTTGACAGCACAGAGCAATGCTATAGGACAGGGAGTAAAGCAGGGCCCTGGTCATAGAGGAATTTCAGAGAGGAAAATGCAACGACTTTTATCAGGATTTGGCAGACAAGCTTCTGCTAATACACAGAATCTAGAGAAGAGCACCAGACAATCATTAATGGTGACATATAGTCGGTGATACATTAATGTACAAGTCCAGCATGGAGTTGAAGGAAGAAGGTCGCTTCATCTGAAATGTTTCTTGCATCAGATGAGTTCCCCTTGAACACGTTCCATTCACACACACAGAAGGGTTAGCCCTCCTCAGCAAGCAGGAGAAGAGGCAGAAAAGGCAGAAGGCTTTGCTAAGTATCTCTGTTCTAATTCAGAAAGAAGTGGGATGATTATATTCACATCACATGAAAACGACGAACTGCTTTCCAGTCCATTAGCAACTAAGGAGGATGCTAAATAGCTTCTCTTAAAGATAAACATTTTTAAACCAGCAGGTCTGAGCAAGCTGTGGTGAGAAATATGGGCTGTGTTCTGCAGGAGGGCAAATGTAATGACTGCACAATCTCTTCAGACCCCAAAGGAGAGGCCGTAAGTCTGAGATTTGCTGGCCCACCTCAAAACCCAGAGATGCCAACTGGTGAGTCATGAGAGTGCCTCCCCTCCTCATCCCCACAGAGACACTGTCTAGGCAAACAGAGATGGGGACCTGTCTCCAGCTGACTCACTCTGCCTCTTACACTCCTTCCCCTGCACTAGACTGCCTGCAAGGTAAGTCTCACGAGAGCAGCTGGTCTGCCAACTGCTGCCATTCTGTTTTCAACCTCATGATCTCGGACTGTGTGCACTGAAGCCTGATGCTCCTTGGAGTCAAGGGACTGTACAAGCAGTGCAGCCTCCACATACAAATACATGCAGAGAGTCTGCTGTTGTGGTGGCACAGAGCAGTTTGAAGGAGTTACCTGGTTACTCTACCTAGAAAACAACAATCCCAAATTCCATTCTAAAAGACATAAGGGTATTTTTAAGCCAGCCTCTCTGGAAGAATGCAGATGATGCTATTTGAACACCTGAGGGTGGCAGTACTAGAAGCAGTAGGTTTTCCCCAAACAACTGGGATTCCAATATCATTACTCCAGAGGTTCTTCCACAGGGCCTATCTTATCCAGATCTTTCAGCTCTGCTTTTGTTTTTTCTTCTCCCACTCTCCAAATCCTTTCTTCCCCACTCCTGGTACCCCTTTGCCCTCAGCTTCCCAGCTTCCATTTCGTTACCCAGCTGGTCCCAACCTGGGCCACCAGTCTGCTCACCCAACGGGCCCTGTCAATCCAGTCTTAAAAGCCTCCTAGTGCTTCCTCATTCCAGATTCCAGTCCCAGTTTCCCCCCTTAGGCTCATTCTTCCAGCCTCACAGAATCTGACGTAAGGCGTCTCTGCAGATTGCACAGTCCAATTCCACTCTGCTCAAAGCAGAGTCAACTAAAGCTTGTTGCTCCTCAAGCTATTGTCCCTCTCTTTCCTTTTTTCCCCAGTTATTTGTAATTTCCACACAGGCTTCCTTGGGATCCTTGTCCTGACCCTCCTCTCTCACTCTGTCTCAATGTTTTCTCTGCCAAACACATGCCCAAGGCTTTGGTTCCCATCCCTGCACTGCAGATTTTTCTTCTATGGTGCCCGAGGTCAGGAATGCAGCTGCATCTGCTTCAAGCAGAGTAACCTCCGTCTTGCAAGAGGGCTAGAAAGAGGGAAAGTCCTGCCCTCCTCCTGCCATCAGGGTTGTAACAGACTTGCTTGGGTGCACGGGACATTACTTGTCTAACTGGCCCCTTTGCAGTTAGACAAGTGAACTGCTAAACCGACAAACGCCACAACTGGGTATGCACAAACTGCAATTTTCCAAAATCTCATCACAAGGCTACATCTCCTTGAATATTCAAGAAGGCACACTGCTAGTGTGCCTTCTTGCCCTGTGTCAAATCCTTGCCCTAAAGCAGAGCATGCTGTAGTCAAAACGATTACCTGAATTTCTTTAATGGACAAATCACTGACTCCTTTTGTCTTTCTTGTAATATTTTTTTTCCCAGAAAAACTGAACTTAAGAAAATAAACTGGATCAGACATCCTGCATGAAAAATTTCAGCATGGGGACTTCCAAGTCATCCAAGTTAGAAGCAAATGGAATTAATTCCTAGAATGGGTCATGACAGGTATTGCTTTTTGTTTGGTTATTACTTGCCTTTCTTTTCCACAGAAGCAGAGCTGTTGCGGTGATGCTCAATACAGCAAGAAGAACAGTAAGGCTAATGAGGATTTCCAACCCATAAGAGGTATCTCTGTACCCTGTATCTGTAAGAAAGAAGGCAAAAGGTTCACAGTGTGATTGGAAGTTACAATCCTGCTGTATTTTTAACCCCAGAAAAAGCTTTGAGAAAACTAAAATACAGGAGAGCAGAATATGGTGGCAGAGATGCACACACCCTTCAAAAGCTACTCTGACTGAACAGAGAGCAGGCTGCAGCTGCAGAATCCCACAGAAGATGCAGGGTATAAGCAACTCCACTTCATAGAGGGAGTCGTGAAGGAAAGAGGGAGCTTGGCTATGAGAGCAAGACATTTGCTAGATACAGGCTGGCAAAGGTCTTCTCTGATAGGAGCAGAAAAACAGATGGTGGAAAGCACACAGGCCACATGAACCGGGAGGGTGGGTACTGTAGGCATCCTCTGACCAGTATAGCAAAGCTATTTCATCACAGCTCTTTTCATTTACATTAACAAGTTCTTCATATCCAGCATTCAGCAATGCACGTCCAGCCAGTCAGTGGCATGCACATCCTTATCACTTTTCTTTAACATTCCTTTCTGTTGCATCAAACTTTCCCTTGCTTCCCAGTCTGCTCATTAACAGACCAGCCAACTGCTTGTACCACGTGGAAAAGAGGGAGGGATGTCAGTGAGTCCATTACCTCGTGAGCCCCTAAAACTGAGCATGCTGAACCTGTACATCTGATTACAAGCAAGCACCCTAATGACTGGCTTTATCAGCTGCCTCTGTCACACTGCTGAAGGCCAAACCGCACTGTCCCCTGAACACTGACACTTCAGAGAACCATCTGAGCCAGTGCCCGGGCTCCCTATGTAGATCCTGACTCCCAGGAGGCTGTGGCAGGGCAGATATAAATTACTGCATCTTCATGTCCCCATCTACGCATTGGGAACAGCAGCACAGGTCACCTGTGCCGAGTGCATTCAACCCTGATGGCAGTAAGTATTGGGCATACAGCATTATTCATACTTGATTTCACAGCATGTTTGGGTAGAGAAAAGAGGAGCAAAGATCAGGTTTTCATAACCACATCCAGCTGATTTTTAAGGTGCCCTTCCTTTCTGGTTATTCACTTACCTCTAGCAAGGACAAACACTCCCTTTCCCATTTTCTGGATATCATTCCATTTGACCTCACAGTAGTATGTGCCAGTAGAAGAGGGGTTTCCAAGCGGCATGATTCTGTGGTTGTATGATAAGGCAGCAGTCTTATTCTCTTCTCCAGAAGGAATAGCTACAGTTTCCAACCTAGTATAGATGGGTGTCTTCTGGTCCAGTGAATTAATCCAGTAATAGGAGATTGAAAATTTGGTGTATTTTGGCATGTAAGGGAAGATGACTTTACAGGGGATGGATATTCCTTCCTTGAGCAGTGCAACCTGGATTGGAGGTTTCTGTTGCACATCGACATTTTCCCCTGCAAGGGTAATAATCATTAGCAGTCACCTAACATCACTTTCAGTGAAGAGAGGATGGCTGCCCCAAAGACAGGATCACACTGAAAATAACCACACACCAGGAAGCAAGCCCATAGCATACAGTGTTGGCCCTTGTCAGAAGCTGAGTGATTCAGAGCACGTGCCCTGTGTGATCTGCCACATCTCCTGGGTAATTGCTGTCTGATTCACGATAGCCTGCTGCATTCACAGGCTTCCCCTTCTCTCTTGTGAGCTCCTCCATCCAATGCAAGCACGCAGAAAGACAGGAAATGAAGCAGGAAGTGAACTGATTTTGCAGTGGTGTATGACCGTATTTACAGCAGGTGAATAGAACGCAGTTTTCCAAGAAAAATGCTAGCTGGGCATCTCCTGAAACTCCCAAGTTCTAAACCCTGCTTGGGAATCTGTGTGTGGCCATGTGATGGCTCTGTGGCAGGGAAGGTGTTGTACGCAAGCAGGTGTTATGAGTGGGGCTGTGTATTTCTGAAAACAAGTGAGGAAGGAAATTGCATATTCCGTACAGGGGCCAGCACTGGGGCCATGAGAAATAAGCCACAGCTTAATCACTCCAACTTTTGCTGCTCTGAAAGGGCAGCAAAGCACAAGCCTCAATGCTAGATATGGGAACTATCTGCAGAAGACTGCAGATCTTAAGTATTTATATGTGACTATCTTAGGCAGAGATGGGAGATGATGCCCTTCACGTGCTTCCTCCTCACACGTACAAGGCAGTTTAAAGTGATCTATCACTGTAATTCAGTAGACAGTGATGTCAGGAGTTAAAATAGAGGATGAATAAGAACAGATGGGGAACCACACCCCAGTTCACTCCCTGTTTTGTTTAATTAAATGTAAAAAAAACTAAGAGTGAGACACAGGCTAGTAAAAAGCCTGGGGTATAGGACTTCTTTGGCTTCCCAGCCAAATCTGGGTTCAACACCAGGCAGTCTCTGGACCTATTTGTTTGTCACCTGACATACCACATATAAAGCAACTCAAGAGGAGGCTCTTTAAGAAAGGGAACTGAAAACTTACACACAAGTCTTCTTACAAAATGAAGGATCCTTTCAGAGACATGAAAATAGAAGAGGGAAAAAAGGGTAGAGAGAGAGAAAGCAGGGGATGTGCAAGCTCTTCCATTCATGCTTTTGATGGGATTCCCTGGAGTTCTGCATCTATGAACAGGCTCATAACAAGGTATTAAAGCTGTCCCAGAGCACAGCCAGGCTTGCTTTCCTGTCATCGTGCACTAACGCTGCAGCACAACAGCAGCACCACCTCGGCACAGCGGGAGCTGGCTTTGGGAAAGGCAACTCACACTCAGCACTGCTGAATGCTGAGCACCGAGGAAGCAAGGTGGGGGGCAGCAATGGAGAGAGGGCACAGCACAGCCCAGAAAGGACTGTTGGGAAGTAACATTTGTTAAGGAAAATTCTTGACAGATCACAACAGCCTGAGAGTAAGGAAGAGCTTAGGTTACAACACCAGAGAAAGGTTCTTGGCTGTAAAAGCAATTGAGATACCGTACAGTCCTCAGGGACATGCTCAATCCTGTGTACACTAGTTACAATATTATGGAAAGGCGGTAGCAGAAAATCCTGCAGACACTGTGGGAGTGATAATCCAAGTGGTTTCTTCTGGGCCATATTTTTCAAAATCATTCATCATCCTTCTCCACATCTCTACACAGCAGAACACACATGAATATAGTTTCTATATAAGACATGGCTAAGCACTACTGTAACAAGAGAGAGGAGAGATCCATCTTCTTGCAGTATCCCAGGAGCCATTAGCTTGAGAAGAGCATACCAAGAAAAAAGCCAAACCATTTTATTTAGGTTATCTAACCCTTCTCCCATGTTCCCCCTTTCTTGAGGATTCACTCTCTTAGCTTTGAAATGCTTAAAAGACAGAAATAGCAGCAGCGTGCAAATTCCTAAAGGGGATCTGTGGAAATTAGCAAAAGATAGCAGCTGGAAATGCTCTAATAGGAAAAAACATGAGAGTAAACAAAAGGAATTAAAAAAAAGAAAATTGTTTACCTCTACACTGAAGCAACCAAAGAAACAGGAAGATGACTTTTAGATTAGAGGCCATGATGGGGGTCAAAGGCTGTAAGAAAGCAACCAGACTCAAAGATCCAAAAGGCAAAAGAGATGGGGCTTTGTCAGGTATTCTCACACCCCGGCAGCTGGTTGATCCCCCCGTTTGCGAAGGGACAGGCGGGATGTAGGCACACTGCATTTGGCAAGCAGTTCCTGGCAGATGCAAGCTCTTCTGCTTTTTGGTCAGACTCCTCCCCGCACCAGGGCTGATTTCCTTGTACTACAACGATGGTGTTAGACCTACCAGCAGGTGTCCAAAGATTAGACCGTAAGCCTAATAGGCAGAGCTTTGCCTCCCGATGACCGTAAAATATCGCACACGTTTCAAGCAAACCTCGTCACCTTCCACAGTGACATGAACACTCAAGTGTGGGATCCTGGTTTTGCCTTCAATACAGAAAACCAGAACGCACATGAGTAGTCAGTACAGAGCAATGGCTCTACTGTACCCCTGACTCCACAAAACGTCCCTCCACAGCCCACTTCACTAGGTCCCCTCAGAGGAAAGCACTCCTGTTCACAAAGTAAGTACAGTTAGACAGCAAATTCGTCCCTCACAGCTGGGCTGTTTCAGATCCACACCATGCTGGCTCTGAATCAGCTTCGCAATGCAGACAAGCTTTAAGTAATCTATTGTAGGCAAATCTAAGGAGAGCCCTCTGAAGAAGAAAACCTGCTTTTTGTGGGAGGCTCCTGCCGCCTATACTCACGATGAGTCTGATTTCAACGAAAGCTTGTTTTTAGCTAAGACATCTGCAATGCAACAGCTGAGCAGCATCTGACTCATAAAAACTCCCATGTCTGAGAGGTCTTTACTTCTCTCTAGGCAGCTTCCTCCTTTCACACTTCTTCTGAAACATTTGCGTTGTCCACAAGAAAGCACTTTGCTGCAACTTCAAGGGTGCCCACTCACACAAGGTGCTGTGCTACAGAGACTGGTGGGGGATGGCCATGTGGGAAAGGCATGGTCTTTCCATGCCTTAGGAAAGACCTAAGGCAGTGGATGAGCCTGTAAACTTTGTGTATTCAAAAGCACTATCACTTGTTTTATCCCTCCAGACTTTGTAGGAGTGAGGTTTGCTCCAAACATCCTTAGGTTTACAGTATTTTTCCTCCTGTTCAGCATGGGCCAGGTCCCCAGGAGGAAGGGGTCTTGACACAGGGGGAGGCGTGCAGCTGCGGCCACTGCAGCCCCCTGAGCCCAGGGACAGCTCCAGTACCTTGCTGAGAGCCCTGACAGATGGGGAGAGGAGCAAGTGGCTTTGTGTGGCTCTGCAAGGCTGGTGCAGCAGCTGCACTCCTCCAGGGAAGGTTTAGCTTAGATTAGCCAAAACCAACTCCTCTCCCCAAGACATGCTGATGTGAGCTGCACGGGGCTGGTCTCAGCTGGAAATCACTCCTCACAGGTCTTATGCTGAGCAGCGAGGACAATCAAGAGCAGTAACAAGACACTTGGGGCCCACTCGATTTCAGATATGGAGGCACAGATCAGGCATCTGTGGCTCTGGGGTCACAAAAGCATTCAGAAACATTTCTCAGGCCTGAACAGCACCTCAAGGTAGCTGGAGCACGGAGGGATAAGGAAGCAGAGGCTCACTACCCTCCTGTGGAAGAACTCTGAGGGCTTCCTCACTTGTTATATCATGCTTATCCCCATGGTAGCACAGAGCTTTGCAATTTCTAGCACTGATGTATTTCTAGAGGACAGAACGTGCTGCTCCTGCCAGTGATGTGTTTTAACTGTTATCAGCATTTATCTGCTTCAGGAATTCAGAGTGATAAGTGGATTAAGTGCGGTAGGTTTGTAGGGCTGCTAGGTCAACATCATCCTTCAGTCCTTTCTGTTCTCTTCCTATAAACAACCCTGTTGCCACTTGAAATGCCAAGTCCTAGAAATATTGCTGTCTGGAATTAAAAAAAAAAAAAAAATCTAGCATTTCAAAAGAGATCACACACAAGACTCAGCTGTGGGATTAAAGGCACAGCCAGGCCAGAAATACATTCACTGCTGGGATTTGCTATGGTAGAGCTCACTGAAAAGAAATGGCTTTGAAACGACTACCCAGCAGCTATTAACTGCGAGACAGGATGACATTCTGTTCCTTAGAGCCTAAAGGGAGCCTGAATCTTTGAATGTTAAATTCTAATTCAATTTGGTCTGGGGATTCTGGACTGAGTTTTAACCCTGGAGACATAAATGGGAGGAAGATGAGGAAAAGCTGGGGAGTTTCCATTACCAGCCTGTAGCGGGACTGAACTGATCGCCCCAAAACTTAGGTGGAACTAACAAGGCTACCTGTGCCAAAGGAAATAAATTACAAAGCTCCAAAAGGATAGGTCAGTGTATGACCTTCACTCATGCATTATACAGTACACTGGTGCATGTGAGCCAGTCCCTGCAGCATGACGAGGAGGGGACTGCCTGGCCAGTTGTAACCCCGCCACAGCACTGACTGCCCAGGATCTGTATGACTTGGACCTTCCTTCAATGCAGCAAATTCTGACACTTCCTGAAACGAAATACAGGATTGGGATAGGTTCAAGCCAGTTTCTGCCTGTAGCTGGAAAGTGGCTATTAATTTCACTCAAGCATTTTTAAAAGCCCACAATAGCGGCCAGCATTCCCAACGGTGAGGAAAAGCACGTTGTTCTGGCGCACGCAAACAACGAGTTTGGACAAGTTCTGCACCTACCAGAAGCGCCTGTTCACAGCTGTGTCCAGTGTACACCCACAAGTAAAGGCACACACACGCGTGCCCACACACGCCCCACAGCCAACTCCAGGGAAAGCTTTAATTCAAACAAAAAGGCTGCTGCTAGCCAAGGCAAAAGCAGTGCTGCAGAGACCACAACAAAGCCTCTCTATTGCTGAAGCGTTTAACACCACAACCATCCAAAAGAGAAACGCTGCTTGGCGCAGAGAAGAGCTGCAGCAACTCAACGAGCCTGATTGCACAGAGCATTTCAGAGCATTCCCCAGCACAGCAGCTCCGGATTTGCTGCCTTGTCAGAGACCAGCTCAATCCCCCGTGGCAGGAAAGTCAGCCAGTGGCAACACGTGCACCTCTGAGGATTCACAATCTCTTTGACTCCTCTAACCCCAGACTCCGAGGCGTACAGTTTCCCTCTGTCTGGCGGCAGGAGTGATAGCAGAGCCAGCGTGAGCAGGGCCGTACCTCTGCCAGCATTTTTACCACTGTTGTGTGTCGAGTGCCTCTCAGCAGGGCTGGATGACGCTGAGGCAAAAAGCTGCCAATGCCCTCGCTACGTTTCTACCCATTGAACTGCTCTAGGGAAGAGAATGATCAGTGACTTGATGGGAAAACAGAAAATTAAAGGTGTTGACACCACCGTGGGGGGGGGGGGGGGGGCACTTCTCTAATTCCCTTTAACCAGCAAAACAAGTCTGCCTCAGAAATCACCCACTCCTGCTTTTTCTCTGTTCACCTGCTGGAAAGATTCCCAGGGACTAAGTTACCACCAGAGGCCCGATGCATTCTCAGGGCCGTGCCTCAGCCTCGCGGTGCTCCCAGCGGTTCTCCATCACGGGCTCCCTGTGTGGCAAGCTGTGGCCAGAAGGAATTCGCCTGGAGGGACAGCTTTGCCTACTCAGGCTGACACCTTCCAGGAGAACATCCACCTGGGCAGGCCTGGGGCTGACGCGAGGCCACAGCGGAGCGGGTGTTAGGTCCGCCTGATGCAGGGGGTTAAAGCTTTCCCCGGGCAACCCGCCCGCAGCCTGCGGGAGGCTGAGCCGCTGAGGCGGGGGCAGCAATTCCCCGTCCGGCCGTACCGCGCAGGCGGGGCGGGCACGGAGAGAGGGCGGCCGCTCCCACCGCCCCGCGCCCTCGCCCACAAGATGGCGCCGCCGTCCCGGCCGCCCCCTCCCACCCTGTCTCACT
>VZRZ01003090.1:208570-233090 GCA_013398175.1 Climacteris rufus
GCCCAGGGCTCCGGGGGAGTCGCAACCCCGGAGAAAATGAGCACAACTAGGATCCACTTAAGGCAGAATTAATGCTAATTAACCGTAATCAACAGCTCGAGGAACAACTTTTACTAGGCAAGCTGCCGATACTGCAGTTGCAGTTCGCCCGTCAGGCAGGAGTCGCAGACGACGAGGTGTGGAAAAGGAAAATGAACACCCACTGCCGTGCGTGTAACCGCTGTCTCCCGCCGTCCTCGCCCCTCTCTGCTGCCAGAGGTCACTGTCCCCGCAGCAGCCCGGACCAGTCACCCCACACACACCTCTTGCCCCACCACTGGACGCTCCCTTCGCAGCCTTCTCTGGCAGCGGCAGCCGAGTCACTTCTGCTGAGCTCTTTTCGGGGGCAGCAGCCCCCAGCCGAGGGGCAAAGCACAGGGAGCGGCCGGCAGCGTTGCCTCCAGCCCTGGCACCGTCTCCCCACTCACTCACAAGCCATCCCTCCTACGCCGAGGGTGCTCTGGAAACTCCTGCCATTGCTAGTGAGGAGCGCAGTTTTATTATGAATGACAATTCTCAGCTTGTAGAGGCTTCTTGGCACCGTGCATGGGTGCTTCCCACCACCAGCAAAGCCCAGGTACCTACTTCGTCTCACGGATCAGTGAGGCTGCACTAGTCCAGGTGCTGGTAATGGTGTTCAGCTTGCTGTGGTTGCCTCTGCAGGGGCAGGCTCAAAGGAGTGTCCCCACAGAGAGCCACAGACTCGCACACCTCCACAGCCCCCATGGGAACACGAGTGCAGGAGTTACAGGCACACAGCACTCCCACGGTCACAGGATGTGTCACCAGCCCCACAGTGCCACGACCAGACCAGCCCAAACTTTCTCACATTAGCAGCAAAAATGCTGGGGATGGGATGCTGGGCAGGAGTAGGGCATGCTGCCGGAAGTGCTCTCCTAAAACAGGAGTCCCGGAGCCCCACCTCGCCAGCTGCACATCTTGACGTGTGCACATCGTGCCCTGAAATCCTCCTGAGTGAAGGGCTTTGCATCCCCTCTGTTGGGGGTGAAGGGTGGGAGGCAGGCAGGTTCAGCAGGTGCTGGATCCTGTGCAGGGCACACAGAGAGAGGATCATGTTGGACAAGACGACAGCAGTTGCAAGGGAGCCGCAGGACTGGTCCCTGCCAGTAATGGCCTCGCCAGATGGCCCTTCTGGTCTCATCTTTGCGGGAAAACTGCTTGGGCCTCAGCAAGCCCTGCTTCGAGCCAGCCAGCTGTGCCAACCCCAGCTCCCCGCACCCTGGCAGGCAACAGCTTCTGACTGCCCCCAAGTACCCAGGTTTGCCCCACAACTGACTCCAAATCTAAGCTTCCTTCCCCCAACCTTGTTCAAGAAGTCCCTGCACTCCCTTTTACCAAAACCACTTTGTTTCCTCCCCCCTGCTCCTCCTCTCCCCTTTTTCTGGGTTTTGTTTATATTTTCTTTTCCTTTTAATGTCTTCCCTCCTTTTTTTTTTTTTTTTTTTTCTTTTTTAGCTGGGATCCTTTCTTGGGCCTGCAGCAGCTTTCCAGCTCAGGACATTGGGAAGTAGAACTGGCAGCACAGCTGCAGTGACCCTGGGAAGCAGCATGGACCCCTGCAGCGGACATGTGTGTGCAGTCACACCCTGCTTTAGATTGGCACAGCCTTCCTCATGCACACCAGGCTTTGCCAGCTCCCGGGAGGAGAGCTGGGAAAGGATTAAGTAGCTAAGTATCTCACTGGCAAATGAATATGATTTTTTTTCTTTCTATTAATTCCTCAACTTTGCTTTTATTGTGGACTGTGGAGAATATGCAAGCTGATACAGCTGTAATAGCACACCCTTCTAGGATGGAAAAACATCTTTTTGCCACAAGGCCCTATTCTGACTATGAAAACTAAATAAAAGATCCTGGCAAAAGCATGTGCTGGAAGAACCACATCTCTGCTAGGATTTTTGCCAATACAGAAATGTGTTTCATTCTGTCTTCCCTCCCCACCCCTCAATTTCCCACCTGCTGTCTATATTCTTGGCTGACAGACCTACAGGACAATGATCTGTAGTTTTGGCCTAATGCAAGAGGAACATCATTGGGTTTTGTTTTTCAAACCCTTACAGAACACTGCTGAGAGCACTGGGAGCATCCAAGGTTGCTGTATGCCATGGGGAGACCTAGGAGGGGTTTCGTCAGCCTCCCTATGCACCTGGAGGTTAGGCATTCAGCCTGAACCCTTCCAACCTCTCCAATGGAAGGGGTTTCCTCTCCCTTGAAAAGCCTGTGGTGATAGATGTGAGTCCCACAGGCATGAGAAATGCAAAACAACATTGAGTACAAGAGGAAGCATATCCTGTCTGCATGGAGACATAAACCTCAGTGGGAACAAGTGCATGGAGGCGAGACTACATGGATACCATAACGGGGTTCAGACCCCTTCTTCTGTGGCTAATTATATCTTCACTTGCTTATTTTATATATATATATATACTATTCATATTCTTGAGGTTTCCTTAAGGCAGCCCCTCTGTGTCCCCCTACAGCCCAAGTAGCCATGCTGAGACCCTCTACCACAGCTGGGCCCATGGCTTCTCTTGCAGACCACTCTCTCCCCACTCTGTACACTGTGGGGAGATCCTTCCCCACCCCAATACTGCCTCCTTTATTATCTCTGCCCAGCTGTGGTTTATAAGTTGTTTCAATCTTTTCTAGGAACAGATAGAGATCACAGTTACCCAGAATCCAAAAACGCAGACAACTTGAAATGTGGTTAGACTCTGCCCTACTTTCATTGAGCTGAGAGCAAGGCTCTGCCAAAGTGCTCAGGGGAGACAAGAAGAGAAAGACCCATCTCAGCAAACCACTCCTCCCTCCCAACCCAAGAAACAAACCCAAGCTGTCCCCCTCCAAGCCTGCTGTGTCTGTTCAAACCGCATCGCCTATCCTCCTGGTTTGCCTGGGACTTGCACGTGAGCAGGGCACAAAGACATGGAGACTGGGAGATATGCTGTCCTTCACTGCAACTCTTGACATAGGCATGGGCATCTCCCCAAGCTGAGAGAGGTGCAAGGGATTCACTAAATCAGGGCCACAAGGATGGCAATGCAGGGTGTGCTGCAGATTAAGAATGAGACATGTCGGTGGAGTTTTTACTGTCCACACGCTCACCAACAGCTTTTCCCCACAGTAAGATGCTCCCTAGGCTGAGGGAGCTGCAGAAGTGGAAGTGCTGCCTGGGACTTCCCTCCTGAGAGAAATCCCCTCCCTGGGAAGCCCACATCAGGTTTCAGAGCTGCTGTGGGGCTGTGCCTCCAAGATAAGCTGGCTCCCTTGCACTATCAGGCTCCTCTTACAGCAATACTTCCAGGGATCTGCAGTGATCTGGAAAGGGATACTGCTGAATAAATGCCAGGATGCCTTTTTCCTTCTCTGAGTGGTGCCAGCCCACAGGACCAACCTGCAGACAAGGATGTGTGTTTCCTGCACCCCTTTTGGCTGTGGTCTGCTTCTGATAACTCTGGGCTTTTCTCACAACTGCTGATGGCGTTCAGAGGAGACGGGACTTGGGCAGGGGAGAACAGCTTGCAGCTGTATGACTTTCTCCAAAGTAGGGAATTTTTACTGAGTCCACCTATATGCCAAGTGGAATATCTGGAGCAGTACACAGATAAGCCACTTGGAGCCACTAATATTTCAAGGGTGTCACTTAAGCCTGCTTGGAAGAGCTTGTATCAAGCCACGGATCAGAGCAGCACTGGGGTATTTTTGCTGGTGCTCTCACTAGTGGTAGCAACAGTAAAGTGTTTCAGGAGAAGGGTTTGCTGTAGTCAAGGCCCTAAAGAGATGCTAAAGAAAGTTTCATGTGAAAGATAATAAATATCATGATCTTGGACTATATTAACACCATTTACAGGGACTGACTTGAACCTTGGAGGCAAGAATGAAAAAATGCCAGCATTAGGATCGACATTAGGATCTCCTGCAAGAAGTTTTTTCCTCCTATTGAAAAGCTTTGTTAGAAAGAATGATGAGAATGGTAATAATAAGGCACTATAATTATACCTGATCCTTCTATAATCTCTCTCTCTGCAGAGTTCGGGAGCACTTTACTGCTATTATTGGATTTGAACAGTCCCATCTGGATAACATACGACTGATTTGTTTGCATGGCTTATTTTAGGTATCTCAGCACGTACATTAGAGTTGCCTTCGTATCTGGCTGATTCCCTGCACAGCCTGTAAGAGCAACAAAAGATCTTCAGCTCATGTTCTCCACCGCCCCATTCTCCCATCCCAACGCTTTGGAGAGCTCCCCACAGAAGACCAAGGATCAAAGGAACCATCGGTCCTTCCTAACCCTGTACTGTAGAATGTACAACCATAGCACTGAGGCACTTCGAACATGGAGGCTGGATACTGCCTAGAACATCTGGACTTGCACCTGTATTATTCCAGGCTTGACATTCCACGGATCCCAAAACAACTCTAGATGCACTGGAAGTCTAGTGGCAAGGACCTGGTGCATACCTTGTGCTCTGGGATCAGCATAGCTGCCACCTGAAGCTTTAAACAAAGGGATGTACTGCATGTTCCCAGCAGGCACAGAACCAGGGAAAGCACGAAGGACGCTCGCTTCTTTGGGAATTTAGCATTGTTTGCAACACCATCTCAGTTACAGTGACGCTGGCAAGCTCTTGCCTCAGCTCCCATTCACCGTGAGCCACCACCAATGTCAAGAACATTTGTTGTCCCCTTGCAGGAGCTCTGGAGCGTGAAGCTGGGCACTCGCTGCTTCACTCTGCCAGGGCCAGGAGAAATGAGACATAATTGAAAAGAATTTAGCCCATGCTAATAAACCCTATATTAAAAGTTAATTTAAAAAATATTAAAAGCACAATACAAAAACTATGGTTTACACGAGTTGAACCATTTTCAGGCTGAAATTCACAACAATTTGTTACTAGCTTGCAGTTCATGAAGGGAATGTCCCTTTCAGACTGATTAACCATAAGACATGCACAAGTTGCCTGATTCTTTTGTTGCTCTCACTGCTTTTTTTTTCTCCTGTGAACTGAAGAAGAGTTTTCTCCTGCATCCCTTACACATCCTGCCTGGCCTCATTTACAGGGACAGATGGGGTTTCCAATGTATCCCCATCCATAAGGCTGTGGGACATCTTGTTGAGGAGTTTAAAATTATCCATTAGCCCTGTCTAGTTTTCTCCTACTTAATTTTTGGAGTACTACATCCAATCTCCTCACTTTCATTCTTTTAGACTCTTCAGAGCCGTCTCTGTCAATTTGTTTACTTCTAGTTTATTTTTAAAAGACAAACCCCCAATGGACATAAGCTCTCAAGTCCCTTTTGAAAATGCTGTCTTTTCTGTAAGTGCTTTGTTTGTGATCCTCTCCAATCCTTTAGGCTACTGTTTACAAGCTGGAAGGCATCTGCACTTGGGCTAATCATGCTGAATGCCAGCAATTCCCCCAGCATGATTTGTTGCACAAGCCAGTGGGAGCAGGGTTTGTTTTGATTATGTTTAGGGTGGAAAACCCACATTTTGCTCACATCAGCCTGACAAAACAGGGAGGCCTAATCCAAAATATTCAGAGGGGAACAATAATCTGGTCATGGATTTCAGTGGCATCTGGGACCAGCTCAAAGGTTGAGAGATCTGATGACAAGGGTGGTGTCCTGGGAAAGGAGACAAAAATCTGTAGAAGTGGATGCATGTAATTTGCTTTTGGATGGATGAAGGAAACACAGACTTAGGGGACTGCTCAGTGCTGTTTCTTAAAGCTCTGCAGCTCCTTTCTGACTTGCAGCTATTCAGGCTGGGACCCCCCAGCTCTGCCCCAACCAGCCATCACCTCGGGCTGATGCTGGCCTCCCCCAGTGCCCTCAGCTGCTAAGTCAGGCTCTTTCACTCATTCTGGAGGATGGTGATGTTTTTATCCTGTCTGTGCTGATGCTTGCCTCCAGGCATCAGATGGGTGTCCCAATTTTTCTGCTTGTGAAAGCTGGGAAGAAGCGCCCGAGGGCTGCTCCCTTTGGGGCTGCCATCAAACTGCCGGGGCACGCAACTGCACTGTAGGGGCGGCTGTGCAGGTCTGCCAGGTGCAGAGCCCTCTGTCTTCAGAGGCCTGCACAGGTTCTGGGAGCTCAGCACAGCCGGCCCTTGCCGAGCCGCCGGCTCAGCTGGCCTGGGCTGCCCCCTGTGCTGCCAAGCCTCAGGCTGAGCTTAGCCTGTTCCCACACTCCTGCCAAAGCAGAGATCTGCCCAAAAAGGCACAGAACTCAAAGCTGCACCTGGATCCCACCTCTCCCCTCTTTCCCGACTCAGCTTTTCCTCCTCCAGAGGCGCTCCATCAATCACCATTAATCCCTTTTTGTACCCACATAGAGGTTAGTCTTGCTGGTGGCCTGTGGCAGAGATTTCCACAGCTTAAGCTATACATCACATGAAGAAATGTCTCCTTTTGAGTCTTGCACTTGAATACTTAATCAGCCACCTCCCTGGATTTTTAAAACACTTGGTCACCTACTCCATGGCATTTAGGCTTCAGAGATCTCTGCCGCAGACCTCAGCCATCTCTTTTCTGGCTGAAGAGTCCTACTATTGAGCCAGCCCTTGCAGGGGAAGCGTTTGGAAGTACTTTGCTTTGCCTGAATCAAAACGCCAGCTCCGCCAGCCCCAGCTGAGATCAGAAGGCAGCAGGAGCCTGCCAAGACCCAGGCAGCTCTGCAGGGAGGCATCGGGAGTTTCAGAGCGACTCTGCCACATCTCCCTCTGCCTTTGACACATGCTTTCTCTCTGAAGGCTGCCCTCAGTAGCCCGGCCTTTGCACTAGGGAATGGCACAGGGCAGGCAGAAAGCTCCAGTTATTATAACTGTACAGATGCCAAACATCTAAGGAATTGGTGCAAAATGAACCCAATCAAAGCATCCCATTCCCCTCACCAAGGTATGTTGTAAATTAAGGTGTTTAGCACGCCTAAACACTAATGATACAAATACACATTTTCAGAGGGACACCAGGGCAAGGATCAAAACTGAGATCCAGCTGTGTGAACACAGGCTTTATGTTGACGCTTGACTACCTCACAAGAGCTCATTTCCCAATCACTGAGAATGCCCAAATGTTAATATATTTTTAAAGTGCTTTTGCACAAACTGGTGTCTTTCAGTGAATCCTGATCCCTAATAACATACAGACCCTTATGTCAGAGGTAATCAAGTATTATTACGAGAACTGCTGGCTGTGGGGCCCCTCCTGCGCACACACATGGGTACATATGGAAGTTATTAGCAAGTTTCAGTGAAGGATTTTGGGAAATTAACCCTTGGGGCCCCAGAGCACCACTAACAGACTCTAGTTGGGAGCAGACAAAGAGCAGTTTCCTGCTGGATGCCTGCGGCATGTCGAGACTGAAATCCAGGCCCTTCACAGCATGGTAGAGGAAGCCCCTCTCACAAGCACTAAACTTTTCAACTTCTGCTCTTAGGAAGAACACTTGAAAAAAACCATCTGCAAGGCTGTGTAAGTTTCCTCGACAAACTGAAATGAGTCAGCTGGAGAATGTATAACATAACATATAAAAATGCAAACAATTTTCTCCTATTCCCCAAATGGCGCTCAAGAGGTTGTGAGGAAGTTTGCAATTTCTTTGTAAGTCCCCTTAGGAGCCACCAAAAGAAACATTTGGATACAGACCACCGGGAGCTACTCCTACATGGCAGAGGGACCAGTTCAGAGGCAGGGTCATTAAAGCAAACATCTCCCACTCTAATGAAAGCAGCAGGATAGCGTTTGCTGTCACCCCATGGAAGTAAATTCTTATGGCTTTGCTTTGCACATCTATTTTCCTCAAGAGTTGAAAAAAAAAAGGTTTCTCCTCCAACATCCAAGCAGAGAATGAATAACTCCAGTGCTTGCCTCAGCCAATGCACTTTTCGCTTTCCTCTTCTTTCTACATTGATTTCGTTTCTTGCACCAATCCTGATCTGCAAAGTGACCTCTCCTTGGGAATAATGAGGATACTCACATATGATGTGCTCTAAACTTCCACAATGTAACAATGCTTGGCAGTAATTCACTGGTTTTCATCCACAGATCTCAAATCAATTTGCTGCAGCCCTGCATGGAATTGACTTACTTGTAAGACTGAGACAAATGCTTGCTGTGCAATTAAAAAAAAAAAAACAACAAAACAAAATAAAGTAGACTTTATTAAAATCCAAACTATTTCCTTCTCCCGTGGTGTGATTTTCCTAAAGCCCAATCCAGGCTGCAAATAGGGCTCTTTTGCAGCCTCCAGCCATACAACCCAAGATGCTCATTTGCAGCCAAATGAGAACAGTTCACAGCCAGGTCAGAGCAATACTGTTAGAAAGCTCTTCCCTCAGTGAGGTATAACCATGGCCAGAAAACAGAAGCATTCCTGTGCTCGGTTCTAAACATGGAAGAAATTAGCCTGGCTCCTTCCCCCTCCTCCCCCCTTTCTGAAGGGAAAGCAGGAAGGCAGCCAAGGCACCTCAGCAAAGACACCCTCAAGAAAGAAAAGGATTGATGGGACGGACAGGATGCCTGGGGCAGCAGATCCAGTCCCACTTCTCCATGGCAGAGAGGGAGGGCAGCTGTGTGGCTGACCCTGCCAAGGCAGGGGCTTCATCCAAGAGCCAGGGAATGGTCCAAGAGGTGCCCAGAGCCACCTGAGATGCTGGCAGCGAGCAACACTATGCCCATGCATCAGCCACCACAGGGCTCGCAAACCCTGTGGAAATGAACGATCCCAGCTCCTCTCTTGCACTGGGCTGAGAGACACAGTAGCTGCAGGGCCACCGAGCTGCCTCTGGCCTCCCTGCAGCTGAGAGGAAAAGGCAGCAGGGACAAGATCACCTCTTCCCTGACACTTATTTAACTACCTTGGTTCATAAGCCAATGCCCTGACACAGGCAGCCAGGCACCTTGCCTCCAGCAGAGCAACAGAGTCCTCCAGAGAATAATTCAGTGTCCAAGTTAGGCTCCTGTGATGAATCACAGCCTGTATCTATCTCTCTGTGCTGACCACACGCTTTGGTTCCACAGATAAGACACCTGAAGACAACAGAGCAAATTCATTGTACTCTCTCCCTCTGTTCAGCTTTTTTTCTCCTATACAGGCCTGAAGAGGAAAGTCAGCATGAGCTCAGCAGGCTGCCTGCCCAGCTACAGATGTTTAGCAGCATGCAAAATGGTTTGGCTCAAATTTTACAGCATCTGAATTTCTCCTTTCATGTAGCTGTTTTCAATCACTTATTTTGAAGACATCATACCTGACTGTATTCCTGAAATGAACCATGACTCTATTTAAGCCAACTCTGTTCCTCCCATTTGTACTCATCCTCAAGTTCAAGTTCACTGATGCTGTGCCCTGTTCTAAGACCTTGAATTACTCAGTTTTTCTCACTCAGTTCAAAATTTAAAGTACTAAAAAAACTTCCTAAAAACGTAGGGGTGAGATTTTCAGAAGTATTCTCTGCTTAGAAAATTCTTCAATTAATTACACTACAAGATGAATTAAGTTTAATGTTCCCAGCTAGGATCACTCATTTATGCTCTGCTTTTGGTCTCTTTGAAAAATTCACTTGTTCAGTTTCAGATTGATTGCCATGCCTCAGCACTAAACTAACTGGGCTTCCAACATTACAAGGGAAAGAAGTTATTGCCATGTATTCACTGACTTTTAAAAATCAATATAAAAATTTTATTAAAATTTTAGAAGTTTTATATAAAAAAATTCTTCGCCTTTTTGGAGGCAACAACAAAACATCTGATGCTCAACAGATGGCAGCAGCACACTATCAGATGAGCTTAAGAAAGGGTGCGGGATCCCATCTCTTCACACCCTCCCAGGGCAGATAAAACTCTCCAGACCAGGATCCTCTCTGCGGGAATGCCATGCCCTTAGTACAGCGTTACCCAGCTGCACTCCCAGAAATCCAATCAAATAAAGCAATGCAAAAGCCAGTGAAGCTGCACCTATGGTACATGGCTGCAATGGTTTCACTGCGGTGCAAACGCCGGCCTCTGAAGTAACCGGCATCGCGTCTGCGCTGCAAGGAGTGAAACGGCCTCTTGCTCCAGCACAGCTTCGTGGGGCAGCACAGGGGTCCAAGCTGCACTGCTGTGGGACTGGACTCAGCTGCACCTCTTCACAAGGGCAGACTGGAAGCCAAAATGAAGTCAAGAAATTTGGGACAGAAGAAAACACAGGGCTGACCCGGAAGGACAAGCAACTCACCTTCCTCTGAAGCCTTTAAGTTATAAATGGAGCAAAGAGCAGGACTTGGTGGTGGTGGAAATGTCTGCTCTTCACGTTTGGCTTTACCCCAGGCATCTCTGGGACAAGTCACACACACTGCATACGTATGAGGACACATCTGTCATAGCCATTTGTGTTCAAGCCCTGCTCCCCCTGCCCTCCCTCTTCCTCTCCCAGCAGCCAGTCCAGCCTCACTGGCATAACACACATCCCACCAGCACAGCCATGTAAAAGGCATGTCCCTTTGTCTCCCATGTGCATGGCATCATCTCCCAGCCCAGGATGGAGAGGGGCTGGGGACAAGGCTCCCCTCTGACCCTCCCCTTCTATCCAGGGGTGAGAACACCTCCTCCCTCAGACACATCTCCAAGGAGTCCCCCAGCCCTGCTCTGTCCCCCATCATGGCACCAGCAGGGAGGCTTCGGCAGCACAGTTCTCGCAGCGTGGGCACTGCCCGGCGGCTCCGGCACAGGGGCTCAGAGAAGACCAGGGGAGTTCCCCCCATCTCATCAAAGTGCAAGGGGTTGTTCCGAGTCCCCGCCACCACCAGCTCCAGCAGCCGGACCACACAGTCTGAAAACCAGTTCTTGAGGCGGAAATAGCCCTCCTGGAAAGAGATTCGAAGGCTGACGGGCCCCGTGGGCATCCGCACGCTGAGGCTGAACAAGCAGTTCCCCTGCGAGCTGTCCCGCACCAAGTAGGTGCCTACAGGCTCCCCCTGCAGCTTGGCGTGAGCCTCCCCCACGGACAAGGGGCCCCAGTAGAAGTCACTGGCCTGGAGGATATTGAGGGATCGCTCCAGCACTTCCCACTCGCAGCTGCGAAACATCCGGAAACGGTCGGGCAGGCCGGGTGGCGCGGGGCTGGGGAGAACGCTCCGATGCTGCCTTTGCAGACGAGAAACAGCGGTGTGCGTGTTGTGCAGATCATCTGGCCTCCCTCTGATCATCTCTCAAAGAGCCCATGAATCCTGGAAAGATGCTGCCTTTACCATGCTTCCTCCTTTGCATCCAGCCTGTGGGACAGAAGAAGAGTGAGGCAAACCCAATACCTTCTTCTACCTGGGCAAGTGAAGACACTTCACAAGGGAGAAGGAACAGCAAGAGTACCAAAGAGGGTACCAAGGAATTATTGCATGTCACCAACCCCCAGCTGTAGGGACAACCAAGGATACATGTGCAGAAAGGACTGCAGCTGGGTCCCCACCAGCACAAGGTGGCAGCTTACAGAGCTCTGCATCCAGTGGGTTTCTGTGATTCCCAGACAGGGGCTCCTGCACACCCTCCAGCAGGCTGGTTTGAACCTAGCAGATCTCAGTATTTCAAGATTTCCCTCTGTTGGATGTTTGGGACTCTTCAGAGTGGAAACTGGAAAGGGGAAATGACACCACAAATCAGAAGCGAAAAATCTAGCAAAGCAGGAAAGCATCATCTACTTTGTCATTCAGTGAAAGGTAGAAAGGGCTAGAGGGGTGCAAGGAAACCTTTCTCCAACAGAAAGACTGACAACAGGACTTAGGAGAAGCAGAAGATGGGGATGAGCCTTTTCCACCGTTTCCCAGGAACCACTGCCTTATCCCAAGACACGCCTGTTTCACTATGCCAGGAAATCTCAAAGGTCTCAGATCAAGACCCCTTAAAAAAATGTTACATCATCAACTTCGAGGCTGGGTCTGCCATGAATGAGTTCACTTAACACTGGTCTGGACAGCAGACACTACTGACACCTTCCCAGACTCTTAACTTCTGTTTCGTGCAGAAGGACATCTCCCCCTGCCTGCAGACAATGCTGCCCTCTCCCAGTCACCATCCTCTGCTCAGGCACTGTCATGACCCTGCTCATCTTCTGCATCTTGTGTTATCACCAGGCTGTCTGTTTTCAGAAATGCAAATTTCTGAACCCAGTATTGCCATCAGCCATCCAAGTCACTTCAATTATATACAAAGATACATATTCTAAATGTGTGTGTGTGTGTGTTTGTAGGCACAAACATAAAAACCACAGCCCTAAGCCAGAGGCTCATTCTGTGTGAGAAGCTGAGCTGTAAGATACCACTTCTTCGGGCCTGACAATTCAGTAGCTCGCCCCAAATGCTGCCCTTGGTCCCCTGACATAGTCCATTAACCCAGTCACACTCGCTCAGAGCACAGCCACGCTTGGAGCACAACAGAGTGCTGACACAGCCTGCAGCAGAGGAAGAGAGACACTTCAACTCCAGCAGTGCCCCCCCTCCACAGACTTGCCAGAGCATCAGGGCTCCTATCAGGCAGGCAGCCCTCCAGGGAATGTGCAGGGAGCTGTGGAGGGCTTGCTCTGGAGAGAGAGCTTTGTGGTAAGCTTAGCTCCTTGCAACGTTCCCCCATCTCTCACCCTTTGCCAGCTGTTCAAAAGCCTCATGTTCTTTTAGTGCTCGTGCCAACGGGATGGCCAGGCACTCTCTGCACCCGGGGAGAGGACAAACATCTTTCCTTCACATGGGCACAGCAGTTTTGGAAAGGAGGCATGTGCCTGGCAATGCCTTACCTACAGACGTCTTTTCTAGCCTAACATCTCTCTCAATGCTTAACAGCAATGCCAATATTGTAGCTGCCAAGCACGTTTCATATATGGAGCCATAAGCATCCTTTCCAAGAGCAGCCTGGGAAGCTTCTCCAGCTTATAGCCTTGTGATTTGCAGTCCACAAGTCACTAATGTCCCTGGTACTGCTGTGAATGCTGTTGATCCTGCCTTTTAGCTAGTGTCATAGTGGGAGGGTGGGAGGGGTAGGAAGGAGTTAATTAAGTAGGGCGGTTTTTTTCCAGTAAAGAAAAAAAAAGGCAGCAGTTTAAAGCTGCTTAGACCATTCAGCAAGTCAGAATAAATCTTAGGGGAATGTGATTTAGTGAGCAGGATGCAAGCAAACACAGGCACCATGTACAGCAACTAGGGCCATCCATCACCACCGAAAACTCAGCACAGTAGGCACTGTTGCAGTGTTGCAGGAGTTGTACAGGAGTTGCAGCATCTCTGTCCCTTCCCCTCTCTGACGGGTGATGAAGCTAAAGGGCCCTCTGGCATTAGCTCCTATAGAAAATGAAGGTCATCTGCCAGATGCCTCCAGGGCTGTGGCTATAGCTTCAAGAGGAGTGAGAAAGAACCTTCCTGAACAGCAACTTCTCTTGGGTCCAAATGGAAATTTATCAATTTCATGGGTCGAGGTCGGAAAATAAATTCAAGCAGGAAAACAGAAGCAGGCAGCTGTCTTTCATTTCCAGGCTAGTTTTAAAAATAACAACAAACATATAATTTCTTTAAAGCTGCAGATGCTATTTGACAGAAAAAAAAGCCCAAACAAACTGGTTTGTTCCAGTTTTCAACCTTGAGTCATTCACTCAAGTCCTTTAAGAAAAATTCACTGCTACTAGAAATCTTACTAAGAACTAAGACTGTGCCATCATTTCAAATTCAAAGTAAATGCAAAAATAGCACCTTGACAATGTGTTCACTTGGTTTGAAATCTACATATGGGTCAGAGCCACAGATGGGGGAATTTGTTTAGCTTCAGTGACCCATTTCCAAGACATAACTGCCTGGCCTGCAGTGCAGCATTAGATACATTAATATTAGCCCTAGAAGTGCTTCATGATACCTTTAGGGTTCCCTTTTAAAGGGTCAACAGGTCCTATGCATACACAGCCTCCCACATCAAGGAGGATGCGAAGACCCAGGACTAGGAATAAGCCAACCCAGGGGTGTAATGAAACACACATGCAAAATTACTTCTGCTGACTTGCCACACCATGATTTGCTTTCCCTCTTCTCCCCTCCAAAAAAAGCGCAAAAAACCCCAACGCCCAAACAGGTTACTACCTCCCTACTGCAAGTCAGAACAGTGCTTGCAGCCAAAGCAACATACCCTAAAAAGCTGGTGTCTCGCTAACTAAAAGGCTGGATAAGTTTCCCCAGACCTTCTGATGTTCTGCAAGTTCAAGAGCTTTTCAAAGTAAGTGCTCTTGACACAGGGCATTCTGCTCTCCTCTTCACTCATGACCCAGGCAAGGCAGCATATTTTATATAAGGAAGCAATTCTAGTAAACCAGGGGTCTGCATGCAGCGTGTGGTGTCAGCCAAGCCAGCCCTGCACCCTGGGGCTTGACAAGTCTGGTATGTTCAACAGCAGCCCCAAGTACTCAGCTATGATGCATCCTTGCACTATTCTTCCAGGGCACCTGAAAAAGCTTACCTCTTTGTCTTTGCCACCCATAGGGATGAGTTTCTGGATGTCAGGCCTGGAAGCAGTCCAAATTCAAAAGCTCCGATGCAGCACTTCCCAGTTTTTGCACAGCTTTACTTAAGAGCAGATCCATCCTTTGAAAAGAAAGAGACGTCCATCAAACAGGCGACTAAGCCTATTAGTTTGCTGTAATGTGGATCTAAAATACAACAAATCTGGGGACAGGTTGCCTGTCTCGATCTCTTTGATCTGTATTACTGTAGAAGCACATATACACCACTTCAGATAGCAATGGAGACAGCAGATTTTATTGCTGTTGTTATTATTTTGCTGCTTACAAAGCTGTGAGGTTCAGGCAGCTCACAGGTGGCCTAAGGACAAATGGAAAGACCATAAAGTTGCCATCATCTTCCGGAAGCAGGAACCATAAAACCCGAATGTTTATGAGATGATGGCAACTGGAACAAACTTAAGGATCGGAGTTTGAATCCTCCAACTTGTGCTGAATACAACCCACAACATTTAGAGTGTCTTATTTGACACCACACAGGTAGTCCTTCACTGCTGAGCTATCCTAACCATGACCCACTCTGTTCTGGCCCACACTCTTCTGCCCTGCTTCCCAAGCTCTCAAGACTTTTTCTTCTCGCCTCGCAGATGGAAAACTAAACCCACTGACCTGGTAGAGCAGCAGACCACCACCTGTGCAATCACATGTCTGTCAGTGGATCCATCAGCAAGCTGAAAAAACAATCCCAGCTTTCTGTATGCCTTTCAGAGGCAGTCCCTGCACAGCTTCTCTTGTACCCACATAACATCACTTGTCTGCATTCTCCCCAGTGGAGTCCAGTCTGGACGCACACCCCACAAGCCATGCTGACTTGCAGCTAGCAAAACTCCAGGACTATCCCATTATTACACTTTCCCATTACCAGTCCATTACCACTTTGAGATCTTCCAGATATCAACCCTGCAGTTCCCAGAGCAGTTAGATGGAGGCTGGGATAATTTGGAAAAGCTCTCCCTGAAGCACCCTGCAAGCCCTTGCAGCAGCATCCCTGTTCCAGGCAGCAGAGGCTGAGCAGACATCTCGTTTGCACGTCTGCATCCCACAGAAATGTGCTGCCTACTGATTTGTGGCTGGGGAAGTTGTTTCAAAAGAAAGCTTGAGCAAAGGGCTGGAAGAAATCTCCCTGGACAGAGCCAAGCACGCAGCACAGAGTTTTACTGGTGGGCCGGCCTGGTTCCCGTGGCTGCCACTGCCTGCCACTGGTTTGAACCATCACCACCGCGGTGCATGGTCACACCAAGGCCCCTTGTCATGAGCACCACTCCACAGCCAAGGTGACCAGGGCTGATCCAGAAAGGTATCACGGAGGGGGGAGGGAAAGGAGATGCAAAGACAGATGTGCCAAAGAGCACAGAGGGAGCTGTGGTTAGGGGAGGAATGTGGCCCAGCTCAACTAAGAGGACCAATGTTAATCACAGCCAATTTCTCCAGCACAAAGCAGGCCTTGGAAACATTGTAATTCCCTCTATCTTTTATGGCATGGCAGTTTGATGTGAGGCTGCCATTATGTCTGACACATGAGGGAATATGTGGAAAAAAACCCACACCACACAGACATACCCCAAACCAAAACTGCATTTCCTTATACAACCAGCATTCAAGGATGCAGTATTTCATAAAATAAAATAAGCTGAGGCACCACACACACTGTGATGGTTCCTACTTCACACAGGAGAGACACAGTACAGGAAGATCCTGCATGCAGGCTCCAGGAATAAGCAGCTGGATGCCTCGCAAAAGGACTGGTCTTATCAAACACTTCCCAATATTTTGAGTCTGGAGAACATACACTGAAACCCACAAATAACTTTTCATGGATCTGATATTCATGTTTTGTACTTCTTATAATATTTTTCTATGACATGTTTTCTGAATTAATATGGCACTTTGCTGATATGGGCTAAAAGGATTTTACTCCAAGAAAACCAATGAGACAGTGTGATGTGTACCAAATATTCTTCAAGACGGGGAAATGTGCAAGCATGTTTGGTTTCTCCACAACATGCTTAAAGAAAAACCCAACCAGGTGGCAGTTTGCAGGAAAAGCTAATTGCCTTTACTAGGATAATTGAAAGAGCTGGAAGAAAGATACCCATTCTCAGGGTGCCCCCTCAGACCTTGGAAATATGCACATTTAGAATTATTTTCAAATAAAAAAGGCTATTCCTCATCAAAATAGCCCAATGTGAAACTGTAATCCTGCCATTTCAGAATAACAGAGAAGCCTCATTGCTTTCCTGAACTCAGAAGCTGTTCTGCAGTAGCCACAAGCAACTATAGCTTGTTCCACAGCGAGTAGAACTAGCAAAACTACCATCTGACTTCTGGCAAAGACAGCTTCTACTGGAGACTGAATTATTTTTGCCTTCCCCTGTAACTGGGGAAACAAGAATTTAAAAAAAAAAGTTAGAAAAAGGAAATCAGGAGGGGCTACTGCTAAGTTCCAAAGCTGCAGCTGAGCCTATCCTGCCATGGCTTAAGCAAAGAGAGTTGTTGCTTGCCTCTGGCCAACAGCATTTTTGGTAAGTGAGGGAAGCCCAGTCGTGTTGCTCCTGACCTTTGCAGTTTCACAGCAAGCAGCCATTCCCGTGAATATCAGTGCTGCAGAGCCACACGAAACTTCAGCCCTGTGCTTGGCCAGGGAACACACAGTCCGTGCCGCTGCCTTCCCTCCCTCCACAGCACCCGCTGGCTCGGGAAGCAGCCCTCTGGGAAGGTGGCTGGAGCTCTCCCCAGTGTGGGGGCAGAAACAAGGAGATGGGGAGAGGACACAATGAGGAAGAATAAAGAAGCCAAGAGAACAGCAGTCCCTCTTGTCTCCCTACTTGAAATGCTCTGTCCCATCTCCCTGTCAATAGGGGGAATCGGTGGGAAGGGGGTAACAATGCCCAGGGCTGCCCCCACCCATCACATTCTCAGCATTACCAGTTCCCCCCACTCCCAGACCAGCAGCACAGGTACATTTCCGCTGTTCCAGCCTCTCTCAGCTCAACTGACTTTTTTTCAGTTGTTCCAGAGCCCAGTTTGAAGAAATGAGTAAATCCCGACATGCAAAGGCCATCAGTGGTCCCTGTGATGGCCATGGCTTCTTATCAAAACCATCTCATTGAGCCCGAAAGGAATTCAAAGCAGCAGGTAACTCTGAGAAATGAGCAGTGTCTGCAGCTAAAACTGGTTCAGTATCCTAACCAGAACTATGCTGTTAGAGAAGACTCCTGGGTGATTAACCAACAGAACCATGGGGGACAGGGGAGAGACCCTGCCTTGGCTCATCAGAGGGTTCAGCTTCAAAAGACGTGAGGGGCCATTATGCAGCACCGGTTACTGCGCCTTCAGAGGAAAGGGCAAGGGTCAGAAAGCACAAATGCACCACAACACTCAGTTTTAGAGTGGGGATTTCCTAACACACAAAATAAAGAAACTAGTCCTGACAGTCAAAAGTAAAAAGAATAAAAGGAAAATTAAGTCATGAAAGGTTATTTAGGAAATCTTAAAGTGACAGAGCGTGCAGACCTCCCACAAATGATGGCACAGAGATGCTGGCTGGCTAAGAGGATGGGCTTGGGGGACAACACAGGTCAAACCACAGGTATTGGGTGTAGGTGTAACAGCTTGCAAGGGCCTCTGCTGTTGATCAGAGACATCAAACACACACATACACTACAAAACCACAGTCCCTGTCCAAATCTCCACAACCTCAACAATCCTTCAGAAGATGAAAAGATAATCCTGGAGGAGCCAATATAAAGGAATATAAATTACTGATGGTAGGGAACAAATTTATATGAGGATGACTGTCATGAAACTGGGACAGTAGGTGGCCAAAATAAACAAAACAAAACCCAGAAAAACATATGGCATTTTCACTTTATCAAAAATAGAAAACCTCTGGGGGAATAATTTAGTCGAGTGGGATACCAGCAAGTGGGGACAGACACACTGCAGAAAAGCTACACAAGCAAACAGATACTTTTTTCTTGCACAGGATGCTGAGGAGATTCCCCAGTATTCAATGTTGTTTAACCTGAAGGAAAAAAAAAAGCGGGGTGCTCTATTAGAAGAGATGGGGAAAAGGGACATTCAAGCAAAAAGCCAGCTGGGCATGGTAGACTATACCCAGAGATTTTGAATTTGAAAAGAATGGTTGAGATGCAATGAGAGGTGCTCTGTCAGTCAAATCGGGTGTACTACCAATTGCCAGAGGGCTGCAAGCGTTAGAAGAAAGTTTTTTTGACATGTGCTGCTAAGGCAGGAGCAGCACAAGACTACCTGATGTGGTAATCCCCAGGCAGAGTTCCCCACCAGGCAGGCGGTACCTGAAGAAGCAACAGATGACAGGACACACTTTGTGCTTCCCCAAAGCCTCCATACCAGAAGTCAAAAAGCAAGACATGGTACACAAGCTAAAGAGCCGGCAGCACCCCAGGACCTGTAAAGCAGATGGGCAGAAGACATGGATCAGTCACACCACAGGGTGAATGGGAGGTGGAAAAGGGGTGGCTGGAGGAAATCAAGGCATTTCAGCCCCTGTACATCCAGTCACCTCTCTGCCACCCTCCCAGCCACTGCATCTTTCTCTGGTTCAACTCAGCCACTTTGCAGAGCAGCCCTCCTCACTCCTCAACAGGCTGGTGGGTACAAGCAGCCCAAAGGCTCCCCCAGCTCTTATGCAAGCAGCTCCCTCTGCCCCGCCCATGCAAACTCACATGTTGACCCAGGTCTCTTTCTAGAATTGTCTCTCCCTGTCTTCAAGCTGCCGTTATCCACAACACCTCAAGCCCCCGAGGTCTAACCATGCCCCCCAGCAGGCAGCTTACAGCCTCGTGTTACCTAAATCTAGACAGCCAACTCAAAACGTGCTGAGCCCCCTCCATCGCTTTCCCAGGGCGAACAGTGACAAAATCACTTCACTCTCTGCAGGACAGAGAAGTCAGAGGTCATTCAAAATTCGTCAGCAAGAAAGCAGCAGGAGGTCAGGCAAGACACTGTCCTGACACATGCAAAGGCATGCAGGCTTGTAGGAAAACCAACTGGGTCTGTGTTTTCAAGAGCAATAAATTAAGTGGCGTGGGTGACCAATGAGCCGAGTAACAGTGCTGAGGGTTCATTAAGGAGAGCTCCAGCTCCGAATACAAAAGCAGTCATTAAAGACCAAGAAGCAAGCAGGAGAGGGAGGGTGCAAAATGGATGGGTGAGAATGTAACAGTAATGTCACCACCTGAGATAATACAGTCAGTTCTACTCAGCTGAAATAAAAACAGACAGAGCTGAAACAAAGAGGATGGGCCTAAAGATGGGTGATAAAAAGCAACACGTAAGTGTACAGAGAGAGACTGGAGAAACGTCATGCTCAGTTTAGAGAGCAGATATATATACAAGGTGATGCCAGAGAAAGATACAGTACAATCAGGATGTTCTTTTTGTGTTCTTTCATAAAACTAGATGAGAGGAAGTTCAAAGGTGACCAAGACTGAAAAGTAACTAATTTAAAAACTCATAAAAGGAAAAACTCCAATCATACAGGCATTAAACACTGCTTCTGGGGAAAGTGAGAGAGCTGATCTGAGGAGTCTCATTTCTCTTCTTTCTCAAGTGTCTTTGCTTTGTTTCTGTGCAGCACCCATCATGTTATGCCTTAGCAGACCTTAGGCAGAGGAATACAGCAGCAAAGGGTTGGGTTTTTTAGCAATGCCTTTTTAAGGCACCTCTCAACCATTCAAATCTGACATAACACTAAGGGGAGCCCAGCAAAAGGCATAAATGCTCTTTAGTTGTGCAAGACTGAAATAGTAAACAAGGGTATATAAAGTCAATATGAGGAATCAACTATGGACCTGATGCAGAGTTAAAATAGCTCTGCCCATCTTTAACTCATTCTTTAATGACTAAAAAGAACAGCACCTCTTCTTTCGATGTACTGACTTGAATATCAGTGTGCATTCTACACAAGTGACAGATTTCATTGTTTACTGCTAAAGCAGTAAATGTTTCTCCGGCTCTGACTTCCCTCCCTCCACACCACAAAATCTCACCAGAAAACAAGGAAGAACTAAAATATGAATGAAGAACAGCATTGTTGGTCTGTCAAAAAGCATAACCAGACTGTGCTCATCACCGCTAGTGTGCCAACTCAGACAAACCTACACCCTTAGCTTCAGCAAGGCACCTTCAGGAGAATGTGCAGAAGCCCAGCTACACAGTTCAGATTGCAGATCTCTGGCATTTTTCAATTGCTAACAGACATGCTCATTTTCTTAGCTTTAGGCTAAGTTTGCAAATAAACTTTGCTACTGAGGAAGCAAAAAAGTAGATCCAAAGTGTTTCCGAACTGCAGAATCACATACACACAAAAAACTCCCTTGCTGCACGAGTCACAATCTGAAGTCAAAAAAATTTTCTTCAGCATTTGGAAGGAGTGAGGGGAAGGACAAAAACCCTCTGCAACAAAGGCAACTGAATGCTGCCAGCTTAACCCAATTTTGCCAGCCACTGCTGCAGTATAAAGCTAAAGCAGCCTATCTGCAAACTTGATAGTGGCATCATTGGACTCTTCCCCTCAACTTTGCATGTGTTTGTGAACAAGCAGAAGCACACAAAGTGCAGGAGGAGCAGGAAGGGAGAAAGCTGAGAGAATGTGCATTATCAAAATACCTTGAGAGCGGTTCTTGGAAATGTGCAGCCTGCAAGCCTGTATCAGACACTCATTTCCTGTGAAGTGCACACAGGCCTTTTCATTTCTCCACCAAAGAGGACAAAACTAAGGGCAGCTCTAAAGTCTCCAAAGACAACATAAACCAGCATTTTGCCATTTTACTAAAACTGAATTTACATTTTTACACTATTAAATACCTATTGAACATAAGCATTGATTCCCAGAAGTTTAAAAACTAAGATTTTCTCACTTCTAAATCTTAACTTGAAACCTTGTACTTGGTCAGGGGAAAGGGGGAGGAAGAATTGAGTCAAGTCACTTTGATCACTCACTAACACAAAGTCACCAAATCCTGCTACATCAAACAGCACACCACCTTTCTTTTTTTTTTTTTTTTAAGTTTGAGACAGATTTCACCAAAATGCTGAGCTAATAAATACCTTACTGAGGCAGAAAGATGCAGGATATGCACAAAAGCAAACCAGAAGGGTAGGTCATAATGAAGTGGACTGACAGGATAGAAGGGCGTAAGTTGATATCATATCTGCCTTCTTCCTCTACTTACATGTAATCAAGGATCTAATTAATGATGTAGCATTTAGTTGCATTATTTAAAATAAATATGCCTCCTAATGACACACACACTTAACACCTTTACTCAGTATCACCCCTGTATGGCATACTCAGCTCTTGCACCATCCACATTTTCATCTACATACATACATGTGCCCACCTTTCCCATCTTGCCAACTTTTGGCAAGCACCACTAGCTGAGGTCTGCAGCAGCCTGGAGGAACAGCTCAGGAACACACCACCTCCCCACAGCTTTTATTAATCTAACCACAGTATCAACCCGACCCAAATGATGTCATATTTAAGTATTGGCACTATCTCTTTATTGCTGACCAAACAAAGGTTGGAGAAATCAGGACAGAGAAGCCTGTGGGTGGTAGGGGGACATGGGGGTGGCCGGGGGACATGGGGGTGGCCAGGAGCTGCAGGGAAAGCAATAGAGAAAAGAGCGAAATGTACCCTGTGGGGACAGAGAAAAAGAGAAACAAGGGAAAAAACACAGCTCCAAAGGCACATTTTCTCCTTTGTTTCTCAGCAATGCAACCACAGCATTAGTGACAGCAATTAAGAATTTACACCACCCAACCCCAGCTCTATCCTTGCGCAAACCGACCACCAACTTCACAGAAATCCCAGCTGGACTGAGGAGGGTGAGAGGCACTGGCTGCATGTTTGAAGCTGTCATCTGGAAACTGGATTTGACCCTCCCTGAGCAGGCACAGAGGGGACAAAGACAAACACCTGAGAGAGGATCTGAAGAAGCTCAGCCTCTCCCCAGCGCTCCTCTATGCCTGTTTTTGGGGACCCCAGCACAGTATACCTGTGCCTTCCAATAGAATCTTACAAAAAACCCCTATTTTGCCTCTCAACCGCACTAAAGTAAATGATAAGCAAACCAAGTTATTGAAGGACATACAACATACTAAGCCATAACAAGGAGCACAGAAATAAGAAAGGCCCAGATCCCAGCCTAACTCAGGAAAAGATGGAAATCTGTGTGGGAGGTTGGTATCCCAGTAATCCTGCGGGTTTGTGCCCGAGAGTCTTCCCCTCTGGAGTGAACAAGAATCCATACTTCAACAACTATGTTTTAAATCACATACCCAGCAGAATTGCTCATGAACACAGAAACAAAGCTTGGCTTCATCAGCAGCAACTGGCCACATTTCGTAGTAACTTGATTCAACCAAGAGCAACATTATGTGATAATACAGCCTCAGTCTCACAAACTTCTGTGCATGTGCATAATTTTTAAGCACATGACCATTGCCCTGCTGTGACTGAATGGGTCATTTGACATTCACACAGCATCTGAACTGCAGTTGCAATTGTTTGGAGAAAGAAGATATGCCTGCATACCTTCCTAAGGGTACAGTCAATAGAGAATGAAACATCAGGAAACTAGTTATTTCTGATTCCACCTCATTTTACAGAGTTGAGTGTGGTCAACATGTGACTGGGTTTTTCATTTAAGTTCTCTGAGAGCTGCAAGGACTAGAACTAGCAAATGGCACTGTCTGGACCACATAGTCCTAAATAGCAGCTTGCTAACAATACTCTTTACCCTCAACTTTCCAGAACAATGGTGAAGCCACATCCCCCTTCTCCATCATGCAGAAGAAAAAAGCCAGGGACATTAATTTAACCTTCTTGAGTTCCTCTCAGTTACGTCTGGGGTTCATCCAGATCCTGTTTCCAAGCTTCTACTAAGCAGGAAAGAATATACACTTAAACTAAATTTTTAGAAAAGGGGGAAAAAAAAAGATCCTAAGAGTAGCATGAGCTGAGGTTTTACATGGTAACCATTCCAAAATTCTCAGTAAGAGCCCAGTGTTTGTGGGAAAAAGTGAGTAGCGGATCCTGCATGGCTGCAAGCACCATGACTCAGATTGCATAAAGAAGGAGGATTTAGAGATAACCTTTGAGATGAAGCTTTTCATGGGTGCGCAGCACTGATCTTGGGAGAAACGGCAGGTGTGAGGCTGCGTTCTGACTGTGCCAGGGCTGGAGGATGGCGAGTTCCTCTGCCTTTCAAGGCAACCCCAACGGGCACATATGCCCCTGGTTCACAGCCACCCCGCTTCCCTGTAACGCCTTCGGTTCTGGCAGGCAGCTCGCTTTTCCAGCTAAGTGTAACACCCTGAGCACCGCTTCTCCGGTGGTTTAAGTGAAAGGAAAAAAGTGGCATGAAGACCAAGTTACCCGGACCTGTGCGGCTGCTTCCCAACAGAACCATCTAAGACATTACATAATTTGCAGGTTTCACTTTAAAAGAAGCATCTCCCTGCCCTGATGCTGTGGAGAACACCTTGAGGACAAGACAATCCCCATGGAGCCTCCCAGCCTACTCCCAGCAACCGACCCCCACCCCAGCAAGGCACATGGCTACATTCAGGGCCGGTATCCCAAATCTCCCCCAAGCCCCTCGGGAAAAGCACCCCCAGCCCCCAAACGCTCTCTCTTCCCACCCAAGAACAGCCCCAACGCCGCCAGCAGCCGAACCAGCGGGGGCCGCACCCCCTCGTAAGCCAAGGGGGGACCGGAGCAGACAGGCAGACGGACAGACAGACAAACTCCTCGCAGCCCGCCCCCCAAAGAGGCCGCTTCCAGTTAACGAGCACAACTTACTCTCGGCACCTCGGGGGCCACGGGCGGGCGGCGCTGCCTCCGGTGCGAGCGAGCGCTCAGTGCCGGGGCGACAGCGGCGCT
>VZRZ01003090.1:233218-243439 GCA_013398175.1 Climacteris rufus
AGGGGAGAGGTAGGAGGGGAGGAAACCCCCCAAGTGTTTCTTTTCCGAGGAAGGAGCCACGGGGGAGGGGAAGGGGAGGGGTTTCTCCCTCTACCACAACCCCGTCTTTCTACGGCGTGGCTCTTGCAAGGGGGGGAAAAAAGTAAAGAAGAAAAAAGTTTAGTTTTCTTTTTAAAAGAAAAGTTGGACGGACGGGGGGAGAGAGAGCAAAAAAGTCAAGAAAAAAAAAAGATGCTGTGAAAGCCCCTCCGCTGCAGCCTGGCACAGGAACGCCACCGGGACGGCACCGCAGCATCCGCCAGCCCCGGGACCCGCCGGAGCCACGTGTCGTCCCGGGGAGGCGGCGGCCGGTCCGGGCTCCTGCCCTTCCTCCCACTCCCCATCAGCTGCCCGGCAGCGCGGGCTGGGGCATCGGAGCAAGCACCGGGGAAGGGGCAATGTCCAGGGCCGAGGGGTGACGCACAGGGCTCTTAAAAGGAGCGGAGAACAGGGAGCCTACCCCGACCTTCTCTGCCATAGTTCTCCCAGCTCCTTTCGGGCACTGCAGGAGCCCCCAGAAGGGCACCGGGCCCGCTGGAAGCACAGCGTGTGCGGCATTGTAACACGCACTTAAGGAAGTGTGCCCAAAAACGCACGCTGTTGCCTTGGTGGGTCAAATTAAAATACTGGAAATTACGGAAAAAAGGACAAATGCAGAAAAATGTCGTGATATAAAATAGAAATAGTGCACCGCATGTGGCATACTGTAAGCATGTTGCTGCGCAGAGAGAATAGATGTAATAGGAGAAAAGAGAAACTTTGGAATTCCGTACAAATCTCACAGTTTAAAGGCCTAGCCTGCAATGAGGCTATGATTTGATCATTTCATCAGAGCTCTCACTCACCTATATACTTTGTCTAGAAGCTGCCGAGCCTGCTGCGCACATTCCCTGGTGTGTGCATGCCAGGTGAATTGCCCTGTTGAGAAACCTTTATGCAGACCCCAAAGGCAGACATGTTCTGGCTGCTCTGTACCAGCCTACTGATTCAAAGCAGCTGGAATTTCAGCTTGAGCAGCAGACTAAAAGCTTTACAGCTGGTTGGCATTGCTAGGGAGCATACAGCAGTCAGAAACACACCACTGAATCTCATCCTCAGCCTTGCCAGAAGTTCCACTGAGTGTTGACACATCAGTTCTTGTTTTTTCTTTCAACTAAGTATGAAGATGTTGCTGACCACAAAAGAATTTCTGAACTTCCATAAGAATCTGGGCAAAGCACTTCATTCTTTTTCAGAGAGGCTTCAGTGGGAGGACCTGCCGCTGGAGCTCTAAATCACAGCAGGGATGAAGTGCTCATCTGTTCCATTTTTGGTTTTTAAGTAGGCTTGTCACACTTTTCTTTGTATTTTTCGATGGCAGCTTCAAAAATATCCTGTGGTTTGCTTTACAGTTGCCTAGTAGGGTGTTCGTTTCCCTCTGTGGATATTTATAGCATTTATTGGGTGACTTCATAGACTCTACGAGCCACCTTGCCTTAACATGAAATGGTCTGGTCTAATTCTACCTTTTATTCTTCCTCTTCATCTTTGCCTGTGAAAAGTTAGCATCCACCCTCACTGCTCTGAGACTGTGTGTGGCTGATGCTCGTATTTCTCTCATTGACCTTGCAGCAGTTCCAGCTGAAGTGTATTGCAGCAATCCTCTTCAGCCATAAAAGCTGGTGAGACATGTCACAATGACAGCATTGACCACAATTTTCCAAAGCTCAGATTTGACCCACAGGGCCCAAAATGTGTTCAGGATCAAGGCACCTCTGAGGTGGCTTCATTATAGGTGGAAAACACAAGGATGCTGAAATAGCTTGTGTCCTGTGACATGACGGAGGAGATGGCAACCAAAGCATGCACAAGCACAGGCTTCACTAGTGCTGCATTTCTTTCCTGCAAGCCTGAACCCAAGTCTGGATGTGTTTAAGGTGAAAAACAAATCCTGTCTTTGTGTGACTTTTCTTAAGGAACAAAGTACACAAGTAAATTCCCTAGAACCAAGAGACTTCCCAAGCTCTCACCACTGGATTGATGATTTTTTTTCCCAACTGCTTTCAGTGCAAGGATACCTGCCTGAAAGACTTTGTGTAATGACAATGAGGATACAAGCAGGCAAATTTGAACACTGCCCAGTGGTGCATCTCTGGAGAAAGCTGGATCCATCCTAAAGACAGAGTCCTGACAGCGTGTCAAGGAATAGCTCCCAAGAAGGTGCCAGGATTTGTTCTTAGGATTTACAGGTTTTATTCTGCCCCTCATTTTTTCCTCTGCCTATGGATACATATACCTTCACTACTAAAACTTTAAAACACATTAGACATGAAAGCATTAATTGATAGAGCTGCTGACAGAACAAACCATTTCCAGAGAGTTTTGTCTGAAGTCCCACTGCTGAGAGCAGTAGGTCTGAGTTCATTCTACCTTTGGATCATAGTTCTACTTCGTGGTGTTTCTCTGTTTACTCTTCAGCAACCCCTGAGTCGTTGGTAAGTTACAAGATGTTGATATCCAGCAGTCCAAGAGCCAGTAACATTCTCACAGCTTTGCTCCTTCTCAGCGTGAAGATTCTTTACAGCTTGCATAAGATAGAAGAAGCCACAATCTGCCTTTTTACTCCTATCAATTTGGGAAGTGTGGGAAGAAGAAAGGTATTTTGGGGCAGGTCACTGCAAACTACTGAATAAAGATGGTTTTGTGGGAAACCAAAAGGGAAAGGTTACCCCAGAGGAAGGGAGAGGATAATATGATGAGGGAAAGAACTGAAGTGGAGGTAATGAAACTCTGAAAATCTGCAGAAGAAAGAAAAAGTGGTACAAAAAACCCAAAAGGAGAACATAGAGGGCACAGAGGAGGGAAGATGGGTGAACACGTTAGGTATGTCAGTACTGGCTTGCCCTTCATCTAGCAAAATCTGTGAGTGAAAGCTCAGCTGGGCTTGGAGCACCAATTCCAGAGGACAGGTGACCAATTACTTTGGATCTCAGTGCCTTATTGGGCCCCCAGCCAGACCCAAACATGCTGTTGGCCACTGTTGTGGACACTGCCTTTCTGGATGGGATGTGTCTGGGAGATGAAACTGCCCTGACAATGTAGCTGACCAAGTGGCCCAGACATAACGTGGGGGGTTCCTGCCAGGTGGTTAAATGGGAAAGAAAGGGAGAGAAGAAAGCAAGGGGAAGGCCTGGGTACCCTGGCATGAGAGGTGAGACAGGCAGTGCGTGAGATTTTGCACAGATAGGAGGATGGAAGGATGCTTGAGGGGTAGGTAGGAAATGACTGCCACCATCTCCTGATGTGCTGCAAGTCCAGACTGCAAATTATACAAAATGTACAACATTTGACTGCATTCAATCATTCAATCTTAGATAGTTTTTCCCCTTTGACCTTTCCTCCCCTTTCTAGATGGTCTCTCTCTTAACTTGATAAAAGCCTCCTTTTAGGAGATGCTAACAGCAAAGCATTAAGAAGAAGGAAAAAAAAAAAACATAAACAACAACACAAAAAGAGAAAGCCAGGAGGACAAAATCAACACACAAAAAATCCCCCAGCCCCTGTTCCTCTGCTGCCCCCAGGAAAAAAACCAAAACCATGGTTTAGAGCAAGCAGAGGCTGCTTTAGTTCCACTGTTAGGAGAAAAATTAGTACAAGTAGTGGCCCCTTTGCATGAAGCGGTGGCAAGGCCCCTCCTTCCCCTCCCAGAGCTGGGCTCTTCTCAGTAACGAAGAGAAGCTGCTTTCCAGGAAAGCGAAGGTACAGGGGCTGCCCAGAGCGGCGTGACCCAGCGCGGCTGCGGGGAGCGGGCTGCCGCGGCTTGCGGGCTGCCGGCCCCGGCACGGAGCTGCTGCGCTGCCGTGCCCGGCNGGGAGCCCGGGCCGGTGCTGCGTGTCCCGGGGATGGGCGCGGCGTGGGGAGCCCGGGCCGGTGCTGCGTGTCCCGGGGATGGGCGCGGCGTGGGGAGCCCGGGCCAGCCGCGCAGGGGGCACCCCGCGCACCGTGGCCGAGGCACCTTCGTGCCAGTCTGCGACACCCTCTGCTGTTCCGGCTCTGCCCACGGCCGCCGCACAACGCGAGTTCTCACTCGCCGCCAGCCCGTGCCCCTGGTTCTCTTGAGGGAGGCAGACACAGCAGACAGTGACCTTCTAGGCTTTCAAACAAAGCATCAGGCTGCATAATCTGGAAGGTATTTAGGTCAGATTTAAGCAGCTGCAGTCTTTTATAAGTGTACAGCAAACCACTCCCTCACCTCTGAAGCTGGCCTGTATGTCAGACACCCTGGAGAAGCACAGGACAATCCGGGACAGGGGAAGCGAGGTGCCAGCCTTCCACACCAGTGGACTCAGGTGTGAGTTCCCCGAGGCTCTGTGGCCCCATAAATTCATGACCACCCCAGGTAACTTCTCCCAGCATTGCTGCCCAACAGACATGGAGGTAGCAGCTCAAGTAAGGATTTCATTGTGTCCTTGAGGCCTACTGCCTCTCCTTGTTATCCCACATTTTCAGGACGTGTTCCCAAACGGGTGGACCTTGCCCAAATCCCTCTGCTCAGAATCCTTCACCTGGACCATGTAGCCTCAGTCCTGCCCATGCTTCCTCAGATTTGTCCCCCCATGCTGAGGTGGGTGGCGATGCTGAACCCCACTCACAGCACACAGGCACTGACTTCACTCAACTTCAGGCAGTTCTCCAAAGCAGACAAAAACAGCCGGGAGAGGCTGCTTGCAGGGAGCAATCCAAGACAGAGATCCCATAGCAGAAAGGTCCTAAGTAATTCCTGGGCCTAGAAGCAGGGGCTTCCTCAGCTGGGGAAACCAAATGAAGTAAAACAACATAAAATGCAAGGAGTATAGCTATGGGCTATAATTTTGGGAGCGGTTGCAGTAGAAGCATTGCAGGCTGGTACCATCTGACAGCAGTGTCTATTGCAGTAGACTAATTTCCAGACCACTCTGCTTTCCAGATGATCACAGGACAAAGGCCTCTGTCACATTAATCACTGTTGTTTGGTTAAACATCCCATCTTCATTAAAAAACTGCCAATGGTTGGGAAGCTGCCAGCACCCTAAGTAAACCACTGAAGTATTTAACTCCTTTCTCCATTATCAAATGTGTACCTTGTCTCTAGACTGCTTTTTCGTGTACCATTGTTAGGCCGTGTGGCACTTGGAGTCACAAAAATGCAATGCTACATAGTAGTCTTAGGCTTTGATCATATTGGTCCTAAATGCTTCTCTCCCATAAAATGTCTTCCAACTCCTTAACAGGCCTTAGAGCTCTGGCAGGAAGCCTCTCCAACTTGTTCCCTTCCTCATTGAATTATAGATGTCAAAACTGGGAATTCTTTCACACCAGTAATCACCTCCATGGAATTAGCAGACACAATATAATCTCCTGCAATATAATCTCATTACACCTGTTCTGCATTCCTTGCTTATATATTGGAGAATGGAATTAGCCTTTCTGACAGCACTGGGAGCTCACAGCTGCTGCTACCTTGAGTCAATTCTTTGCCAGAGTCACTGCTTCCACAGCCAGCACTGCCAGACCAAAAGTATGGCCTGGGTGGAGTAACTCACCATTGGGCTGTTTCAAAAACACCCATTAATGTTTGTGTCAGCTTTAATATTTTGACACTTGCTATCTAGTCAATTCTCAGTCCAATTACTACAAAATGTGTTAATTTGGTATCATTCCAGTTTTTTAAAAATCAAAACACAGTATAAGACTGTATCAGTTTCCTTGCTGGAGCTCTATTACTTCAACAGCTTTTACTTTTGTCAGCCAAGTCCATAACCCAAATCTATAAGTTACATCTCAAAAAGTTCCCAAGTAGTTTTATAGATTCTTTTCCATAAACATATGGGACTTAGTGTTAACTAGAACTTTTCCCTTGTTTTTAAATGATCCTAGTATGTGCTATTTCCTTATTCTGTCTGAGGTCAATGAGGAGCTGGTAGGCCTGTAATTACAAGTGTCAGATTACTTATGGTAATTATGGTTTTCACTATTATTTCATCTCAGCCTATGGGGAATGTGCCAGATTTTCCAAGTGAAAGAAGGTTAAGTCTAGACAAGAGCTGGAGAGGAACTTCTCTTCTTCTCCCTTCATACATTAAAATAGGTGTGTAGTCTAAAGGTGGGTATGGGTTTTGTAGAGATCTGGAAAGTAGCTCACCTCGTGAGTTATCCTAAACAGGCCCAGGGGATGGGAACCAGCAGAGACTCCTGAATCTGCCCCAAATGTAATAGACTTTCTGATTAAGGAGGAAATGGAAAGCTGAGACTGGAAAGAGTTTATTTGTATGATGTGTGCTCATATATAATTTATATGCAATAAATGTTGCTAGCTATTTCATTAGTTGCAAATAAAGGGATACAAATGTGCACCACTTGGACCTGATGCATGGTGTGTGCCTAGGGCTGCTTCCAGCTGAATGGTGGTGGTTCATGTGGGGATGATTTAACACTCCAGCAGCCCCACTATCCAAATTATGCTGCAGGTTAATCCCTGAAGTGGATGCACTCCCATTTGTCAACCACTCATATCTTGGCTTAAAACAAAGATTTCCATTTCAATTATCATATTGGCTTCAGACTGTGGTGAGTAAAGAGCCAGCATTTATTTGTCTCTCCCACCTTCTGCACAGCTGGAGAGCTCTGGAACAACTGAGTTTAGCTCAGTTGGTTAGAGCATGATGCTAATAACGAGGAGCACAACAGGCCCAGAGCAAGGGGGGAGAAACCAACTTAAGCAATCACAGCATTTTTTTTTGCACTTAACATGTTAGCAACTTTTTCAGTCAGAAATTCACATAAATGAAACTCAACAAGAAATTATGGAAAACCAAAGAAAAAGTACACCACACGAGGTACCTGGATGGGTCTGCTGCTGTTGAGCAGAGCCCAGAGGTGGTGGGATGATAATATCCTACCTCAACTCTTCCCACCTGGGGAGCTCATTTAAACCTTTGAGACTGCCTGGGACCATCTCCAAGGCAAGCAAGGTCTGTGGATGGAGCTCAAACTAAAGCCTGTCAGCCAGCATGTTGGAGCTGGTTGCATGATAACATGTTTCCTTGTGATCACTTGTATTTTCCTGTCCACTATAGATGGCAGCATATGCTCACAATATGGGGCTTTATATAGAGGTGTGTCCTCTACATATCCTCTGAAAGAAATCAGTTAAGCTAGCAATAGCATGTTTTTAAAAAATTTTTATAACTGCAGAAAAAAATTGGGGTACAGGGCTATTACTAATAAATCAACATAAATTAGATCAATATGTCAGTACTTCAGTGCTTGAATCCAAGCTTGAATCCAGCCATGGGGAATTTGTCCCCTGGTAGCAATCAATCTGCTGTACTTAAAGTTTCCTCACTAGATCTGCAGCTGGCATAAACTGATCAATGCTGTTCCAAGTCAGCGGAGCATAACAGCTTTGCATGTCCCAGTGTTCACCCTTGTAGGTCTCCTGCTCCTTTGCACGGACACAGAGGTTAAATTATCCTTTGCTAAGCACATGGGATATCTCACACTAACTCACAGTTCTTTATTCAAAACGAGCCTTTCTTACCACCAGTCCGGTGTAACCCAGCCAACACCTCAGCACCTTCCCAGCTGGAGCCTAGTTTGCTCCACAGGCAGCAATTCCACTGCAGTAGCCTGTGTCACTTAATAGAAGTAGACACAGCAAAATGAATTCTGTAAGCCATCCAAATTCTGCCATGCATCCTGCATAGGGCCCTCCCCTTGGGGGATGTTTTCCAGGCTGTGCCCAGGGTGATGCACAGTCTTGTAAGATGCTGGGCTGCCCTCTTAGAGGGGTGAGTAGCATTGCTAGAGTAGGTATGAGCGACCTGGAGAAGAACTCAACTATCTGGCTTTGGTTAATAGAATGACAGTCCTGCCACTGAGGGGAGGGTACAGAGCACATCCTAATGCAATCTTCTCCACTTTGAGCTCTATCTGAAATCACCTATTCCTGATGATTTCTGTGAGGAGTTTTTCCTTTCCCATGAGGTGGCTGCTGTTGGAGCCTCCTACCAGAAGTGATTTAGGATGCAGGTCACAGGAGTCCAACTTCACTAAAAAATGCATTATTCCTACCTGAGTCCCAGAGTCATTTCTGTGACCCAAAGCAATGAGAGCCCAGATCCTACTGGCTGCTGGAATGGGGGAGAGAGCCCAGTGTGGTGGAGGAGGGTCCAAGATCTATAGCTAGTGATACATACACCACCAGGACAAGCATTTGCAGCAGGATTACAGGATTATCCCAAACAAGGTTTGTGCCCCAAAACTGGTATTAGATCAGGGCTGGCAGATAAACAACTTTGGTAACTACCACTTACCTATAAGCTCTGTCCAGAGCTCTTGGCTGTTAACAAGCTCCCTGGGACCAGCTCCAGCATGTAGCACTCAGAGGGTGTTGCTTGTAAGTACAAGTTCTCAGAGGTGAAGTTCCCTATGCCCCAAACACAAGTGGCAGCCAAGGCCTGGGGATAGTCTGTGCTCTGCTTGCATGGCTGGCTGGACAATGCCACCACCCTCAACAGGCTCATTTCACTGCTCCCCAGAAGTGGGTCTGGCTCATGAGTGGCAATGGATTTTCCTGGCCGTGGCCTGTTGTCCCACCAGCCACTGGGGTTTGTGCAAACAGTCCACATAACTCCTCATGGCACAGGGTCCTCTTCCTCACAAGTCATGCCACAGACTGAAGAACTACAAGTCTAGCAGCAACCACTGGCTAACAATTACACTGCCTTCTGGTGGCTTCTTCTGAAGGAATTTCAGGAATTCTCAGGAGGGCCCTGCCCTCCATTAGCAGCAGCAGAAGCAGCAATTGATTATTGAGTGCATTTTACAAATCTGTTCTGCCAAGCTGTCTCTTGCTTTTTATCTTTTGTACTCAGCCACACACTTCTGACAGTTACAGGAAAGAAGCTGTAGAAGGTACTGTGGCCTTTCTCCCTCTGCAAGTCTCCCCAGTACTTTTTGTCTGCTTTCCTCTCCTTCACCACAGAGGCCTAACAAACAGCAATGCACTGGACTTTCCACACCTTTAAAAATTCATGTTCTGATTTCCTTTCTAATGGCTCACCTGGAGAGGAGGCTGTGAGCTACACAGCACTCTTGTTTCTTCTCAGTGATGGGTCCCCAAGGTTACCTTTCAACTACTGTGGTGCAGAGCCCATTTTGCCAGGATGAGTTTGAGCTAGGCAGGAGAAATAGGGCTGTAGGCTTCTACATTGGTTTCTTTCAAGCTTTTTAGGCTGTTCTGAAAATATATTGTGTAATTTAGGAGACTGATGTGCTGAACTGAGCATAGGACTTTCAATTATCAATATAAAAATAATTCCCTAAGAACATACATTCATTCTGCTTTCTCCAGCTGTTCCAGCAAGGGGTCCCACTGCTCACAGTGTGATTGACTTTGCTTCCTTTGACCGCAGAGTCATTGACGGAAGAGGAATGGTTGTGGTCTGCATTAGGCCTAGCAGGCTGACTGCTGGAGGGAATTGTGAGGCACCAGCAAGCAGCCACACTTGGCTACTGATTTTCTTGAAACTTGGTCTATGCAGATATCACCTTTCTGGGCAACTAATGAGGGAAGATGTATAGAAACCTCTCCATGTGAGAGGGGTCTGTTTTTGCAGAAGAGGAGTGGAGCAGCTAAGGCAGTGCTGTCTGCTGTGTATCTGTGGCAGCTTGGCCCTGTAGTAGAGTCAGTTCACTGCAATGGGTCACAGTATGGGAGGGTGACTCTTGTCCCTGAAGCAACACGATTCCAGCAAGCATTAGGAGTTCAGAAGAGTCTCTCTATCAGAGAAGTTCAGCACTAGTGTCAAGAAGTTCAGCATTAGAGTCAAGCACTGGGCCTGTTTGATGTCACTGTGAAGCTCCTGGGTCACAGTTAAAACATCTCACACTGTTTCACCACAGCACAGGCAGTTTCTATCATCAGTAATGTGTCTTCTGGGGGTAGTCAAGAATGCAGCCGTACCTCCTTCATTTCGACTCCTCACAGGTTCCTATCATGCCCAGGAGGTTGTTCGCAGCTTCAGACCCCTCAGGCATCGGTAACTCCTGGTTACTCTCCTGAGCCCACTGCAGGCGCAGGCGGGGCCGGAGGCCGGGGCGCCCCGGGGAGGCGGGCAGCGGGGCGGTGCAGCCGGCCCTGCCCGCCCTGCCCGGCCCTGC
>VZRZ01003090.1:243515-256437 GCA_013398175.1 Climacteris rufus
GGGGCCGGGGCGGCTGCGGCGCTCCGGGGGCCGCTCTCGGCGCCGGGCGGGGATCGGTCCCCAGGCAGCTCGTCCGGGGGCAGGGACCAGGCGCTCCAGGGCGCCCCGAGGCGAAGGCTCGGGTGTAGCGGCGCCTCTTGCCCGCCCAGGGAGGCCTTGCCCCGGGGCCGGGGGGGACCCCAGAGCCGGAGCCCCGCTGGGCCCAGGCAGGGCTGCCCAGGGAAGGCCATCGGGCTCTGCCGGGAGCCCAGGCCGTCAGGAAGGGGCAGGTCCACGGTCACACCGGGAAGTCAGCCCACGGTTGTTTGTCAGGATCTGGCCCGGCGAGGGCAGCTGGGATAAGACACAGCCCCGTGATCAGCAGGCAGGGCCCCGGTTCCTGGGGCGAGGGCGCTGCCGATGGAGACCGGCACTCCTGAAAATAGTGCTGGGGCTGGTCCTGGGCCGAACTTACACACGGTCATGGGGATCCCCAGGCTTGGCTGATTGGGACCATCAGGGCCCTGGCAGCAGCCTCCCCTGTCAGCGTACCCCGTCTGTCCTCACGCCTTAGGGAGGTATGGGCTCAGGAGGGATTTGCTGTAGAGTGGTTTAATTGCTGTGCGGTCTCAGAGGGCTTTTTAAGGCAGCAGAGTTGCAAGATTCTTGGAAGGGGATATGACACGAGAGACTTGGAGATAGGGATAGTTAAGTTGCCCATGGGTGGCCCCAGGGCTTGGGGATAAAGGGGAAATGTTCAAAGCACCTTTGGAGGGACCCTCAGAGGCTGGGTAGTACTAGGCGTGTTCACTCAGGAGCTGGGGGTTGAGCAAGGGTCAGATGTAGCTGAGCGATTGCCAAGTAGATTGCAGTAAGGAGACAGGCTTGAGGTCGAGCAAGTGCCTGGCAGGTTGTGGACCCATATCCCATGCAGGGTCCCTGGCCCTGAGGGGTGCACAGGCAAGAGGCAGCAGTGACCTGCTGTGCGGTGTGGAGCCAGTTGCTGTCTCAAATGTGCTGATTGATGGTGCGAAAGAGAAGCACCAAGGTAAAACAGGATGGGTAGTAACAGTCCAATAATGGAGGCAGCATCCTTATTCCCCAAACTGTCTTTTTGGTCCAGGGCAGGTGCCTGGCTGACTGCAGCTAACTGAGGGAATTCTGCACGGTTCCCTCTTGGCAGATCTCCTGTGCCTTCTGGTTGGGTTGCAGCTGCTGCAGAGACAGATAGGAGGCTTTCCTCTCCTGTGTAGGGAAAGCTTATTTCTTCCTAGGAGCATAGCTAGTACGTGCTGGGAGGAGGATTCCCCAAACAGGCAGTCAGGAAAGGCAGCTTGGGATGCTGAATTGGGAGCTATAAATCAGCAAGCTGCTAATTAAGACCACAGGAGGCTGGTGAGTTACTAAAGACCTGTATTACTCTTTTCAGAGCTCCAGACCATTAACAAGACCCCTGGGACCTGCTCCAAGTACGTGACTCTCCAGGGACATCCCCCTCTTTTGGGCATGTTCTCAGAGTTGAAGTTCCCTGTGCCCTGGGGACATGTGGCAGCCAAGGCCTGGGGACCCTCAGAGGGCCACCCAGTTCTGTGTTTGCATGGCTGGCTGGACAATGCCAACACCTTTGACAAGCTCATTCCACTGCTCCCCAGAGGTAGGTCTGGCTCACGGGGATGGCCTGTGTTGGATGGCACGGCTGCACATCTGATACACTTTCCATTTCAGGTTGTTATTATGTGGCAATGGATTTTTCTGGCCATGGTTTGTCGTCGCACCGACCTGCGGGCTGCCCCTACCATTTCCTAGACTATGTGACCGATGTGCGCCGGGTGGCAGCAGGTGGGTAGGCAAAGGAACCCTCGAGGGGGTGCTTGTGCAGGGGCTGCTGTATTGGTCCTGCTCCTTACAACAAGCAGGCAGCATTTACTGCCAGGAGAGGAACCAGTTCCCCCTAATTCTCCTCAGTTTGATGTTAGCCAGTGCTTTGTAACTGAATAAGCATCCCTCTTTCTCACTGTTCTGTGAAAGGAAGACCTGGGTGTTTCTATACTAAAAAAAGCAGTAATGGTGAAGTGGTGGCTGCAACTAAATAGTTTTGCCAGACTGGCTTTTTGTAAGCAGGCAGTGACCCCTAACCAGTGTTAGGTGTAGTTTGGAATCTCTCCTGGTTCTCCCTGATGGCAGCTTGCTGCTTGCTTTAGTATCATACAGAGAAATCTGGAAGTCAAAGTGTCTTGTGCTCCTAGCAACCCCTGATGTAACTATCCATCTGTATATTTGGCATGTGTGGTTTTACATCCCTCATTCAGCACACAAAGAGCCTCTAGAAGAGAAGCTCACAGATGTTCCAGAGGGTAAACCCCATCTTTCAGTGAGACATATTTCAGATGGGCAGCACTGATAAAGCTGTATTTTCCTATAAGCTTCTCAGAGTGCCCTAAAAATGGACTCAAGAGCCTGATGTGCTAAATGGTGCAGAAAGCTTTCACTTGGAATCATATTTCCCTCAGTGCAGCAGACCTGGCTCTGTGTCCTCACATGTCTTGCAGAATGCCCTGCAGCAGGATGCTCTGTCAAGGTTTCTCTCTTCCACCAGATGCTGCCCAGTTAGGTTCCTCTGCTTCTTGCCAGTCCCGTGTCTGGCAGTGAACAGGAATTTGCTGGAGTCTGTTTGACATGCAGAGAGAGCTTGAGAGCTGCATGACTCAACTACCACAGAAATGAGGTGGTGAATGCACTTTTCCTTTAAAACTGCTTAATTTCTGGATTAAGAAGCAAATTAGGCAATGCAAAAGCCCTCCTGGGAGAAGGGTCCCATGTTAATGGAGAAGCAGCAAGGTGCTGCTGCTCTGGTTTCTAATGCAGCACTGTCTTGTCTGTTGCCATTTAGCCTTGCAGTGGAGACGGTTCACCCTGATGGGTCACAGTATGGGTAAGTGGCTCTAGTCCTTGTAAGCTGTGAGATTCATAGAAATTGGAGTAGATAGTTCCAAGACATGCTGCTTGGAGCTGGATTGGAATATTTATTATATTGTGTCAAGTACCAGGTTCCTACTTGAGTGATTCAAAAATCTGTGCCCTTGTTTGAAATGCCTCTGCTTTCAAGACCCTGTAGTACAGAGAGTGGTAACTCTTGCTGTGGACATTTCCCCCCACTCACAGGAGGGAACAGTGATGGGCAAAGTAGGGATCCCAGGGCTGCCCTGGTCACAGCTAACAGGACCTACACACCAAAGCATTTTAACCAGTAACTCCTCCTTGGCCTTCACTGCCTGAGGGAGGTAGAGATGGCACAAGATGGAGAATGCAACAGGCCAACAGCCCTGCTCTGTGCCTGCATCCTACAGTCTGGGAGAGCTCTCTGCGCTGGGGCTTTGTCCCATTGTATGATGTGCATTTTTATTTCTAAGGCAGCTCCTGCTGTGGGGAAGGGGAATTTCTGTTACCAGGAGCACTTCTGTGCATAACTCAGCACCCTTTTCTCCTTTGCAGGTGGGGCTGTGGCAGCAATGGTGAGTAAAATGCCATTTCTTCATGGGGTTGTGATTTCCAGAGCTGCAACAACAAATAGGAGGAATGAATAGAGGAATGAAGGGACAGACCTGGATCTCAGGGGAGGAGAGGCCCTTCCCTGACCCCTCTCCCGTGTAGCAGGATAAAGACATCACTCAGTGCTCAGCTTTTCATTCTCGTGTTGTTTCATCTCTCCTCAGTTCTGTTTCCTTTACCCTGAGATGGTGGACAAGCTGATCCTGCTGGAAAGTCTTGGCTTTCTTCTAGCTCCAGAGGTTAGATTTCATGTGTCCTTCCCTTCACTTTTTTAAAATAGAAAAATAGATTTTTTTTTTCTTTCATTTGTTCGGAGAAAGCACTGATGTGACCATTTCCTGGCAGGTCACACAAGTCCCAGGGTTCTTCCTTTTGGCAGGCACTGATCTGCTCCTTGTTGCATGGACTGAAGTCCCTCCTTAGGGTGGCCCTTGGGGCACACTGAGTAGTGCTCCACATTCTGCAGTCCCTTAAGGACCGAAATTTGCTTGTCTGTGCCAAGCCCTTGTACCAAGGGAACTGGAACCTCTGTCCAAGCAACTGCCAGCTGACGTTATCTTTTTGCCAACAGCTTTTTGGGGGACCTGGGTAAAAGATGGTTGGGTTTTTCTGTTCCTGGTAGGATATAAAGCTACATTCCCAACTTGCCATCATTACTATCAGATGCTGGAGCTTTTGTTGGCAGGAGTGGGACAGAAGCCTTAGGTCTGAGAGACAAAAGATACCAAATTTGGGACAGTTGTCCTCAACTCAGAAGTGAGGTAGGAAGGGTTAGAAAAGATTGCAAGGATAAAAAATTAGTAATTTCATTATAGTAGTATTCCCTTTCTCCCAGAAACTGGCATTTTCAGTAAGATGCCCCTAGCTGGTACCAGTTCTGAGGGATGTTGAAGGATGAAATTCCCTCTTCCACCCTCTGATAAGGGGTAAAACAGTTCATTTGAGAGGGATTACTCCTCTTCCCTACCTCTGTGTTTCAGGACACTGAGGCATGGCTGAAATCTAAACGGAGGGTGATTGACAGATTACTGAGTCTAGAGGCAAAGCAACAAACTCCCAAAGCACGGAGCCCTGAAGCAGCACTGCAGAGGTGGGTTCCCATTCATCCTCTTCTTTACTGCCTGCCCTCACCTTGACAGAATTACAGCTGCACAAAAATAAGAAAGGAAAACTGTCCCTGCATTTCACCTTTTAAGTCCTCCTTTGGAATCTCAGCAAGACCTTTTGCTTCTGCTGCCAGAAGCTGCTGCTTCTTCCTGCTCTGTTCTGAGAGCTCGCTGTCACCTTGTCATGCCATTTTTGCTTCACTTCCTCTCTTTTTCCAGCAGCACAATCTCTCTGCCATGTCTCCCTCAGGCTCTTAGAAGCAAACAGCCATCTGACAGCAGAGGGTGGGGCAATCCTGCTGCAGCGAGGAGCAACTGAGACACCCACTGGTAAGGGGCTGCATGGTGCTGGGCCACAGTGTTGGGTGTGGGAAGGGCCTGGTGCCAACAGCCATTGTCTTCTGCAGGGTACAGGATGCCCTAGCTACAAGTTTACACAGCCTGAATGGGATCAATTAAGTCTGGAGGCAGAGTTCTCCATTTGCAGCAACTGGGATTGGTGCTCAAGTCCTAAAACAGCTGAAGAAAATAAATTTTAAAAAGGAGAAATCTGAATTAATCCTATTCCTCCTGTCTCAAAAAGCCTTGGGCAGACTCTAAAAGTGAGTTAAAACAACTCCTGCTCCTATGAGACATGAAAACCTTCTGTTTTTTTTTTCTTTCTAGGGCTGGTGTATAACAGAGACATGAGAGCCCGTACGGTGAGCACTGCTCTTCTGACATGCCCCCTGCTACTCTGGAGCCCTGAGCTTACAGAAAACTCAGATAGAGAATGCCTGCTCACTGAGCCAGGCCCTGCCTCCACCCAGCCACTCACCTTCTGCTTCTCTAATTCCCACATCTCCTTTAAATGCTGCTGTTAAAAGAGCCTGCACTTGATCATTGACTCAGCTTATAGAGTCATTGGAAAATATTACTACTTATTTTTTTAGAAGTTCCTCTGCCCCAGGGCCTCCTGGCCACATTTTCCTGCTGTTGTAACTCTTCAGGCAGCAGATGGATGGATGCTTTCTGTCAGCTGCTTTGTCAGGTGATCTGAATAAGAGGAGGAGTGGAACAAAGTTCTTAGATTTGGTATTTTGATAGTTTTGTGTCACTTTTGAGCAAATAGGGCCTCCTCTACCTGTGCTACTGCCAGGATATGGAAGCCAGGGTAATGTACTGTCTCCTTTTTAGTAAAAGGATTTTTACAGCTTTTTTACTATGAGATCATTCCCGTATGTGCTGCATCCCAGCAGGCAGTGTTGGCAGCCCTGAAATGCAGCTGGACAGAAGAAGCATTTGCAGAGCCAGCTACTCCTATGTGCAGTCTGGATGCTTGTCATGGCCCAGCATGGAAGCTTTGGGGCCACAGCAACTTCTCCCTTCAAAGCTTCTAGTGCAGGAGGGCTTGGGGACACCCTCTGCCCCCAGCTGCTGTCCCTGACCTTTGCCACTTTCCCTGTCTTTGCACCTGCAGCAGAGTCGAGAGTTCTTCACGGTGGAGCAGTGTGTGAAGCTCCTGCAGAAGGTCCAGGACCGTGTCCTAATCATTATGTAAGTGAGGCACAAGCCAAACCAACGCTTGCTGTCTCCCTCAGTGGAAGGAATGAAAGCTAGGAAGGAGTCCTCCACTACCCCTTCCTCTACAGCAGTCACACAGACCTTTGGCCAGTTGGCACAACAGTACAGCCTCGCATGTGAGAAGTACTTCCCAGTTCCCCACCACTGCCCTGGGCTGGGCAGGCTTCTGGAGCAGGCAGAGAACAACTGGAACGTCCTCCCAGTCTGGCACTCTACTTTCAGGGACCTGGTACAAGGCTGACTGAGGAAGTGCTAGTCATGGCCCATCTTCCCCATGCTTCTAGCTTCCTGATCCCATCTCACAACTTTCCATTCCTTGGTGCTACAGCACAGGGCCATCCTGGTAAATACGTGACCCACCACAGCACACCTGCTTGCTGTCCTCCTGACCTGGCTCTACTCCAGGGACAAAAACCCAGCCTGCCCCCTTCTCCAGACCCCAAAACCTCTTGCCTGAGCAAACAGGTGAAACTACAGCAGCCTCCATCTCCTCCAGCTGCTCCTGGAGCCCCTGGCCTGACTGAGCTCCTGCAAGCTCTCTCCTGTGGCCCCTGGGGCAAGAAGCTCTGGGGACATGGTCAGTGGCTTGCACAGAGCCCCACAAGCTGTTAAGCTCTCTGGGTGTGTAGCTTGTTCTGCGAGTCATCCTCTGCATTTTTCCCATCTCCTTGGAGGGCAAGGTGTGCAGTGCTCTGGCTGCCTTGGCTGGTGGGGTGCTGTTAAAAGATTGCCTAGAAAAGAAGAGGAAGTGCTAGCAATTGAGAAAAGACCTGGAGTATTGCCTTCCCTGATCTGTTTTAGTATTGTAACCGCTTAAGGCTATTCCTGCTTGTCCAGAAATGTAACATTGTGATGAGGCCAAGTCCTCTGGGCCATAGAGAGCCTTTCAGCCTGGGATGTCACCTTGTCCCATCCCCAGCAGAGTAGGAGACAGCATGATCTTAGCTCTGCAGGAGATGTAATGCTGACTTCTCCAGGGAAACTGCCATGGTGCCTCCCTCTCTGAGCAGGGCATACTCTTTAAATAAGCAACAAGGAGAGGCAGAAAGAACAGAGGAGAGATGTGGAAACTGTAAGGAAGGAAAAGGTTAAGAGCAGAAAACAGAATGGGGGCAGCGAACGATGTTCTCAGACCAGTTACACAGCCAGCCCTGGGAGGACAATATTTAGCCAGTCTCCACTCTGATACTACCAGGCAGCCACCCAAGGTTTTACACAGATAGTCTGATAGAAAATAGCTGCTTAGCCAAGCTGTGTGGTGCACTCTGACTACCACACGTGACCCTGCCACCCTGCTGTTTACAAGCAGCCTGGAAAGAACAGTTGGGTCTGTCACCCCCGTCTTGGGGACACTGCTTCTGCCCAGGACAGCAGCAAAGACAACTGGAGGCACACTGGGTGCTGTACTGAACCTCACTGTTATTTTTCAGATCACAAGATGGACTCTTGGTACCGCACAACCTACCCAGCAGAAATCACTTTGTGAAAGCCCTGCAGGAGGCATTCGAGTCTACCCTCAAAGAGGTGAGAGCAAACTTCATCTTGCATCTCTGCCACTGACCTGGGAGCAGCAGCTGGGAAGCAGCTCACCTTGGTGGACACCCCCCACTAGGTGATTTGTCCTGAACGGCACAGCCCTCACGCCGCGGGGAAGCCAACTTTGTCCCTGCTGCCAAAGTCCTGAGTCAGTACTGCCCTCTGGACCCAGCTCTTCCCTGGTCCTCCCATCTCTCTCCTGCCCCTTCCCAAGAGTGTCACACAGCAAGCAGTGTGTGCCTGAGAGAACACACTTCCTGATCCACATCTTCTTGTGTCCTTTCCCTCCAGCATATCCAGCTAGCAGAGGTGCCTGGGAGTCATTTTGTGCACCTGAATGAGCCCGAGGTGGTATCTGGTATCATCAGCAACTTCCTGACAGTGCAGAACACCAGAGCCAGACTGTAGGAAGCCCTCACAGCTGCAGCAGTCCAGGAAAACTGTGAGCTAAAAAGCAAGCTCCAGCAGAATTGTCACCATTCCTACCTCGCATCCAACATCAGATCGTGATATTCTTTCCTGTGCTTAGCTCACTGTAGGGTGGAAGCTGGTCTGCCAGGGGTTCTCTGAAGGAGAGCTGAGCAAAGCGTCTCATTTTTCAAAGGGAGAAGGAATCCTTGCTCCACTTCAGCTCTGTCAGTACAGGGATTGAGGCCCCCTTGGCTTACTCCAAACTCACACCCCGAAACAGAGCAGAACAGAGGCAGAGGGATCCTCTGTGACAGCAGCAGCACCAGCTTTGGCACTGCAGGAGAGGTGGCCCATCCTGCCTGCTCCCTGAGGATGATGTGGACAGGCTGCTCCCAGGATTTAACCTGCTGAAAAACATGGAAAGTGTTCTGCTTCTCTGCTTACTTCCATAGGTGCCTGAGCTCAGAGGGCCTCAGTGTCTCTGTTCTATTGTGAGAGCTACTGGTTTTTTAAAAAGCAGTTTAATAAAGAGCTCACCTGTGCAGAGAAGGCCATTTTAATGAACTCTAGAGAATACTCCTAATCTTCTAGCTGAAGCAACTGGGAGAATTACAAATTATGGAAAAGTTGGCAGGGATGATTTCTGTCCTAAATAAAGATTAATATCCTAAAGTTTGTTGTCTTGACTCTAGAGGAGAACAAATCTCCTTCTCTTTCAGGACGCTCACCCAAGCAGCTACAATGCATCTTAGGAGGCAGTAATTTTTACACACAGACTGCCTTAGGTATTAGGCATATTAAGGATCTGCCTCCCAGTTTAAACTGATGCAAAAAGCCAACCGAAGCTGGCAGGTCTGTCATCTCTGCAAGCAATGCAAACTCTATTCGCAGTGGGTTTTCCAGAAGAGGGTAAATCCATCTTCCCTTAGCTCTGTGGAATGTACCACCACTTCCACCTTACATTCATGGTCACGTAGCAAGGCTGCAGGTAGTAAAATAAGTGTGTAAAAGCCTGGGGCTGGGTGGGTTACTTCAACCACAGACCTAACACTAAGTCCAAAGCCGCACAAATGCTCTATGAGCAGTAGAAAAGCCCCACATCTAAATGCTGCCATCCTTACCTGCCTTCTGTGGGCTGGTGACAGGTTAAGTGGAAACAGGCCTTGGAGAATCTGGTTTCTCCTTCCAAACCAGGCTGCTCGAAGTGGCACTTGTTCCTGTGACAGTGCTGCACATCAGGAGTTTGCCATGGCCTAGACATGGCTGCAGAGTGCCACACACAGCTGGATGACTGGGCAGCTCAACACTGGCTGAGGGGGAGCTGCCAGGGAGGGAATCACTGAGACAAGGGGTAGAGCTCTCTACCAAACCACTGATCTTTCCTTGTGACAACAAGTCTGGGAACTTCCCAGCTGGGCTTTTCCTAAAGTCACTTCTCTCCTCTTCTTATCCCCACATAAAATGTGCAAAGGAGCACCAGCTTAGAAGCCATGATTTTTACTGCCAAGCACAGAAGAAGCTGTTTCCCACAGGATACTGGGGTGGGGGAGAGAGAAGCATTCCCATGTTTTGAAAACATAGCAGCAGTTTATTTACAGTTCTTCAGCCATTCCCTGCCCTTGCAGAGGCTGTTCTAGGTCAATCCCAGTTCTCACCAAGCTTTAGGAGGTGTGTTTTTGGGTGGCAGGGAGATACAGGGTGTCACAGGATATGCCTCAGCCCCTTGACCTCAGCATCCTGGAAAGTGGTGCCACAGGGTCAAATGACAGAAGAGAAGGAGGATATGGGTGTGAATAAAAAGAAGTCCCCTCCAGCAGCAGTTGCTGGGATGTCCCATTTCAGATCCAAGTGTAGAGACAACCCAAAGCTGCCTCAATTCCTTAAAATCCTTTGGCAAATGGAGTTAGTAGACAGCTCTCCTACCCCCTCCAGCACAGGCACCTGAGGAACAGCTCAGCACAACCTAGTAGGGCCGAAACTTGCGCTGGGCTCGCATCAGTGCAATCCTCTGCTTGTCCTCCTCAAATTTCTTCCTCAACTGGGCAATGTCTAAAACAGGGAGAAAAAGAAAGAACAGGTCACACGGGAGCAGCAGATCTCCCTCTCCTGGGAGCTTCACTTCCACACACCAGGAGGGGTTCAGTCCCAACAACCAGAAACACACACTTCCCAAGCCGGTCCTTTTACACCTCGGCTGAGTGCCAAGCTGGGACTCCAGCCGTTCATCTCTGGCAGTGCTGCAGCTCCCCCTTGGGGAGGAATCTGGCTAGTTTCTCCCTTCAATCGCTGCCTCTCCAATGTGCAGACCGAATAAGCATCTCTTGGAAAACCACAACCTGCACACCCTCCCACAAAATATTCCAGCAGCCCTTGCTAGGACAGGTGGTTTGCAAGAGGCCTCCCAGGAGCTGGTGAGGCCAATCACACCCAGCCAGCCAGCGGTTCACTGGCAGCTAGAAGGAAGCACTGAAGGAAGAAGGACGCTCTTTGGGCCGCAGTGTGAGAGACAAGAGACATGGGCAGGGGCAGGAGGAGGCTCGGCCACTCACGTTCTCTCTTGGTCTCGCGATGCTGCCAGGCGTAGAAGTTGAGCAGCTCTTTGCGGGCTCTTTTCTGTTTCTCCCTCTCCAGCACCCGCAGGTTGGCAGCCTCTGTGCGGGGCAGGCCAGGCTTCCGGCCCTTCCGCGTCACCTTCACCCAGCCCTCCTCGTCCGGAACACCCTCCTCCTTGGCCGCTTTGGCTTCTTCCTGTAAAGACAGGACGGTGAGACAGCCCAGTGCAGATGGGCTGCCTGCACAGCTCCCCCACAGTCCAGCCTTAAACACATGCAAAGTTAGAGCTCCTGCTTCCACACAAGATTCAAAGGAAGGCATGGGACCAGGGCTGCAGGCATTCAACTCTCAGTCACCACACTGCATGCCAGCCAGGACCCAACTGATTTGTGGATACCTACTGTAGGCCCTGCAGACCAAACCAAGGCCTGACTGCCCAGCAGCAACTGGGAGAAAAAACCTCTGCCAAACAGTGGGACCCTCCGCCCTTCCCACCGTGGCCAGGGCACTGAGAAATGACTCTTCTTTTCCTCTCCCCCAAGGAAACTGCTTAGCTGGGTTCACTCCCTAGCCTGGCTTTACCTCTGCCATCTTTTTGTCATAGTCTTGCATGTAGGCATCCACCTCAGCCTTCAGCTCCTTTGGATTCACGATGGAGGCCTCATAGTTGGCGATCCACTCTGAGACAGAGAGGGCACAAGTCAGCAGCAGCTGCTGTTAGAAGCAGGCCCTAGTGTGGTGCCTTTGAGCAGCTCTAGAGTGAACTCAGTGGGGGAAGGACGTGCTGTTCCCATTTCCGCCACAGCTCAAATCGACTTGTGGCCAAGAGCACAACCAACAAGTGATGGGAAGAGGTTGCAACCTTCCCAGGCAGCAGTGGGCTAGTCTTCAGCCCAAGGGGCACAACATTCAGGGCTGTTTCTATCAAGGAGGTTATATGTGAAGCGGTGCCTGTTGCATGAGTTTGGTTTCCATTTTGAGGGCAAGAGGCAGACAGTATCTCTGAATCTATGCAATACTAAAAAAAAGTAATGAAAAAGCATCCTCCCAAGTGACCCCATTCTCCCACAGGGTCACTGAACCAGATTTCAACACCTGGCTCAGTAAGATTTTTATCTTGTGAATAATAAAAGCACTCAAAACACTGAGCATCTCCCAGTATAAAAGTATAAAAGGGCACATGCAGGGTAGGATTCAGCAAAGAACGAGTCTAGTTTTTCCCTGGCACTATCCAGTAGAAAGACAGCTAGAGCTGACATACTGCTAATGCCGGTTTTCACAGGGTTGCTCTCTGTTGATATTAGCAAGGGACCTTCCTGTGATAGAGCCTTGGCTGCCTGGACACCTGCTGGTTTCCTGAACACCACGTATGCTACTTGAAATCCCTAGAAGGAAAAACATCCTGGTCAGTCAGATATGTTGGGGAAATTGGTGACACAGCAAGAAACTGAAAGACTAATAACTTAAAAAAATAAAATTAAAATGTATCCACAAGTTGCAACATGATAGCAAAAAAAAGACTGTGTAAACTTTAAAAAGTAATCATGTCACCCAATGCCCCCAAATGGTTTCCTGTATCTCACGTTCAATACTTGTCATCTTTTCCCACTAAAGCACCAGTATTCCTCTCCTCTCCTGAGCTTTACCTTTACAGTTTTATGGTTGAAGAATTTGGAAGTCGGTTTGTCTTTTTTCTCTCCCGGCCCTGGCTTGTCACAGATGTCCACATACTGCACTTGCCCGCAGCGGGAGAACAGCCTAGACAGAGAGTCCTTGACAGGGAGAGTAAGAGAGAGCACGCGGTACAGCAAAGCAGAAGTAATGCCTCCCACGCACGGCCTGCAGAGCTCTCCGGGCGGCTCGCCGTCCCCAGCCCGCCCCTCTGCCCGCAGCCGCCCCGAGGCAGGCCGGCTCCCGCGCCCCCAGGGCACCGCCCGCGGCCTCCAGCCGCCCCCACTCACCGGGCCGCAGTACGGGGGCACGTTGAGGACGAAGAGCGTGCGGCGAGGCGGGTGCGCTGTGTCCGCCCCTTCCCGCACCTGGTGCTCCTTCACCAACAAGCAGTGGGGCGAGCGCTGCCGCTCCGCGAACTTCACCGCCAGAGCTGCGGGGGACGCACCGGTTTGGGACGCTGCTGCCGCCCCGGGCCCGCTCCCGGTGCCCGGCACTGCCTCTCACTCACCCGCGTATCCCGCCGGCCTCGCTGCCGGTGCCCCGCGCCGCCC